>CAUYRH010070479.1:0-57109 GCA_963574655.1 Perodicticus potto
GTTTAACATACCCTTCATGGCATTTTCTTAGTTATTGTATGAAGATATTTGTATTCTGCATTTAGTAAGTTTCACCTGAACCCTTCTAAAATGCACCATAAGTGTGGCCCTACTAATTACCCTCCCTCCACCTGAACCTCTACCCTCCCCTGCCTTGCCCCTTTCCCCATATTCTTGTGCTATAGTTGGGTTATAGCCTTCATATGAAAGCTATAAATTAGCTTCATAGTAGGGCTGAGTAAATTGGATATTTTTTCTTCCATTCTTGAGAAACTTTGCTAAGAAGAATATGTTCCAGCTCCATCCATGTAAACATGTAAGAGGTAAAGTGTCCATATTTCTTCAAGGCTGCATAATATTCTGTAGTGTACATATTCCACAATTTATTGATCCATTCATGGGTCAATGGGCACTTGGGCTTCTTCCATGACTTAGCAATTATGAATCCCACATCACAAAATCCCAAAACCAGTGATGTTGGCATGGATGTGGGATTGCTGGTGGGAATACAAACTAATGCGTTCCTTTGGAAAGATGTTTGGAGACCTGCCATCCGATCCTACAATTCCTCTACTAGGTATATATCCAGAAGACCAAAAATCACATTACAACAAAGATATATGTACCAGAATGTTTACTGCAGGCCAATTCTTTTTCCTTTTTCTTTTCTTTTTTTTGAGACAGAGCCTCAAGCTGTCACCCTGGGTAGAGTGCAGTGACATCACAGCTCACAGCAACCTCCAGCTCCTGGGCTCAGAGATTCTCCTGCCTCCACCTCCCAAGTAGCTGGGACTACAGGCGCCCATCACAACACCCAGCCATTTTCTGGTTGCAGCCATCATTGCTGTTTGGCAGGCGGGCTGGATTCGAACCCGCTCAGGTGAAAAGTGGAACAGCAGAAGAGGATGTGCCGCTTGAACCACAGGCACCAAAACACCTTTTTCTTTCTCACACACACATACACAGCCACACAGACAGAAAGCCCCTTTTCTACTAATTCTCCCCGGACATCATAGTGTGAGTACATTCTCTGTCTTCTCCGTTCACTGTTCAGTAAGCAGCTTATTGATTTCACTAAGCACAAGCTTGTTGCAATTCCTAATAACAAATCACAGGCATAATTAGAACCCAAACCTTGCATGGCCAATTCTCTTACTTACAAAACAGCCAAACCATAAATATCTTTCACAAACTAAAATAATTATTTAAAAAGTTTTAAATCCAGCCGCCACCCTCGGCCAGGCTCTAGCAGCTGCAAGCCACTTCTATGGCTGCCCAGAAAGGCAAAGGTCACCAGCCCCGTGTGGTCCCCCTCTCCGCCTCCGAAAGGGTGCCGCGGCTGATGTCAGAAATACACTTTCGGGAAATGGCCTCTAAATCTTGGCTGAATTTTTTAACCTTCCTCTATGGATCAGCAATAGGATTCTTTTTATGTTCTCAGCTATTCGGCATTTTGTTGGGAGAGCAGAGCAACAACCAGCCTAACATTCTTCATAATGATCCTCATGCTAGGCATTCAGAAGATTGTGGAAGGAACCATCTAGGACAAATGAACTTCCATGTAGATGCTAGCCAACATAAAGATGAGAATAGGGACGTCACTGAACATCTCTATCAGAAAGTTAAAATTCTTTGCTGGATTATGACAGGCCCTCAAAATCTAGAGAAAAAGGCCAAACATGTCAAAGCTACCCGGGCACAGCGTTGTAATAAAGTGTTGTTTATGAGTTCAGAAGAAAACAAAGACTTCCCTACTGTGGGATTAAAAACCAAAGAAGGCAGAGATCAACTACTGGAAAACAATTAAAGCTTTTCACTATGTTCATGACCATTATTTAGAAGATACTGTTTGGTTTATGAAAGCAGATGATGATACATATGTCATAGTGGACAACTTAAGACGGCCTCTTTCAAAATAGGACCCTAAAGAACCCATTTACTTTGGGAGAAGATTTAAGCCCTATGTAAAGCAGGGCTATATGAGTGGAGGAGCAGGATATGTACTAAGCAAAGAAGCCTTGAAGAGATTTGTTGATGCATTTAAAACAGACAAATGTGCACATAGTTCCTCCATCGAAGACTTAGCAGTGGGGAGATGCATGGAAATTATGAATGTAGAAGCAGGAGATTGGAGAAATAGCACTGGAAAAGAAATGTTTCATCCATTTGTACCATTTAATCAAAGGTCATCTACCCAGAACCTTTTGGTGTTAGAATTATAACTATTATCCTCCTGCAGAGGGTCCTGGTTGCCGTTCTGATCTTGCAATTTCTTTTCATTATGTTGATTCTCCAACTATGTATGAGTTAGAATACCTCGTTTATCATCTTCATCCATACGCTTTTCTTTTATTTTTACATATGCATGTGTTTATTAGGTTTCCACTTTTTGCCTTCACAGAATTAAAAAGGCTTAAAATTTAATAACAATAACAGTGTTTAAGATAAGGACTAGAAACAAAAACCTCGAAAAGAATGAACGAAGATAAATACCTTCAGAAAAGAAATCAGACGATTACTACATCAAAATATTAAGCAATATTAATAATGATAATGCAAAGAAAGTAACATTCACATTGTCAAATAAGAGTATGTCTATTATAGAATGCTTTGACTCTGAGGCTCAGTATGGAGTCATCAGTTAACTTCTTGTTTTTTTTTTTTCCAAAGTCTCAAAACATAGACAACTAATATTTATAAATAAAAGTAAAAGATAATTTCAAAAAAAAGATCATGCCAAATCTTATAGACAATAGAAAAAGAAGAAATCTTCCATATGGATGACTGTGAACTGAAGCTTTAAATGAGCTGTGAAGTCTGGTAAAATGTGCTTTGATACAGTAATACATAAATATATATATATGAATATATGAAGAACTTGTGTTTTTAAAAAGGTGGCCAGGTAGAGAGACTAGAAAAGAGATTTTGTGGCCTATTTTTGACCATCTATATTATAGTCACTGGGAAACTAAGACAAATTTTCTAAAACTACACAGCACCATGTTAGTTAACACGCACGTGATGCTAAACAGATCTGCCTTAAAGAAAATTTTAGGAAGAAGTATTGTTGCTCAGTGTTAATAAACTTAAGAAATGAGTTTGTTTTTGCAGTATGATATAAATGAACCAACCCCCCACAGACACAAATACAGTTTTTGTGTAATGAAAATTTTGCTGTGATTATTTATAATTGGCAGTGTTTCTTCCAGAAGAAGGTAGACTGAGAATGGCACTTATCCTAAAGTGCATTAATAAAACCACATTTTAAAATTAAAAAAAAAAAAGTTTTAAATCCACTGACTGACAAAAAGTTATCAAAGTAAAGCAAAACAAGTGTCTTAAAGATTTATTACAAAGAAGCCAATCAATTGTTCTCTATTCTCAGAGACTCACTTGGACAAGAGATAAAAGAACTAGATTGAATCGAACATATTTTTTAAAAATAACATGGAATATTTTGTCCTTAAGGATGAGCAGCCCTTATAATAATCTTCCAGGAACTGTTATGAATTCTCCCTTCCTAAAGAGTAGTATCATTGTATCACTCGAGCTTAAATAAGACTGAATGACAAATTAATAGCTTAAGCAAGACAAAGATGTCTTTTAGTCTCATATAAAAAACCCAGGAGACAGTCCAGGCCTGGTTATGGGGGCTCTGCCCTACAAAATCCTCAGCGTTTTTCTAGCTCACAGTTCCACCATCTCAAATACCAGGCCTCATCCTCATAGTCTAAGGTGGCAGCTAGAGCTCCAGCAAACACATTTGTATTTCAGGTCCCAGCATAGAAGAAAGGATGAAGCAGCTGGAAAAAGGACAGCCAATGTCAACTGTCTTTAAGGAAAAGTCCAGAAAGGTGTCATGTGACACTTTGCACCAGTCACATGACCACACTGGTTGCCTTTCTTCTGAATCACCACATGTCCACTTAAACATCATTGTTTCCACTGTTCTACAAAGGGTGAGAAAGGACCCTGGAAAATATCCCACAGACTCCACCACTGTCATCAACCCTTACCTCTTTACCTTAGGCAGACACTTCAGAAGGTACCTTTTAAAAATAAAATATATAAAGAGACTGAGAGGCAGAAAGAGGAATTTTTCATATGTTGTACCCTCTATAGTGTGTATTCTCTACACTTTGAGGTACATTTTTACCTTCATTCTTCTGCTTTAGTTTTGGGAAAGGATGCAATGATCTCAGCCCAACAATATCCAGAATCTTATCAAATAAGTACAGAATACACAATTCATAAACAAAACTATAAAAATAAATAAATAAGCAAACAAATAAAGAATCCTTACTGCCAACACATCCCTACTGAGGCAGTCCACGTATGACATCAGACAACCACTTTGTGAATTCCTTTGCTAAATCGGGTGGATTTCAGCCTGACTCTGCGGGTAGAACCTGTGCTCTGAGAAGATTTTTTTCATCTGCAATTGTCCAATTAGGTCAAGACTATCAATCAATCTCTAGGTACAGTGAAGAAAGTGGCCTGTTGTGACCTCTACAGTGCTTGGGTGAGTTTGATTTAGTTTAAATTCTTTTAAATAATGTGTAAAATGCTTTCCAGGTACTTATTACATTTTTAAATGAATTAAGTTATAATGAATACTTACAGTATCTTATAATGAGTTAAGATGTAATGAATACTTATGATATAATAAATGATTGATACCAGAGACAAATATAGATTTCATTTTCAGAAACTACACACTATTTTAAACAATGACATATAGTGATACCTAAATAGTCACTGTGCAATTATTCCATGAGAAGATTATCATTTAGCTATTTGCCAAAGTTAATTGACTCAAATGTCTGTGAAATCATCCTCATTCTGCAGAAAAAAAAGATGACAACCGCAGGTGCCACCTGCAACTCTGTGTTGGAGGGGTGGTGATCAAAACTATCAAATCATGAGGCCTCCAGAACACATTTTTGCCTCTCCACATTCTCACTACATCACTGCATCTGTGTTCACATCCTTATCTTTTGATGGAGATATGGTGCTCCTGACTCCCCATATTACCTAGGACCTTGGACCCCCCCCCATGTTAAAAGAAGACTCCAGTCCCACAGTCCTGCCCAAGTCTGTTTGTTGAAGAAAGAGAAATTCAAAGACTTAATGAGAAACTTTAGCCAGTTCCTTAGAGATGTGAAGGTGAAAAAAGGCCAATTACTGGGAATTTGAGGGAAGAAGGAGGTAATCTCAGCCCAGAAGAATGTGGAGAAGAGATCCAATTCAAATCAACAAGGAAGATATTCCTGTGCCTTGGTTGAGATGGGGATCACAAGAAAAGCTGGAGAGCAAGGGGCCCAGGATGCACCGGGGCTGTCAGAAAGGCAAAATGAGCATTGGCTGAGCTAAAAGTGGCTTTGGCAGAGGGCGCCCATAGCTTAGTGGTTAGGGTGCTGGCCACATGCTCTGGAAGTGGTGGGTTCCAACCCAGCCCAGGCCTGCTAAACAACAACAACAAAAAATAGCCAGGTATTATGGCGGGAGCCTGTAGTCCCATCTACTAGGGAGGCTAAGGCAAGAGAATTGCTTGAGCCCAAGAGCTTGAGGTTCCTGTGAGCTGTGTCTACCTTTCACTCTATTAAAGGTGACAAAGTGAGACTCTGTCTCAATAAAAAAAAAAGTGGCTTTGTACCTGAAGTGTCCACTATCAGGGGGTCTTTGGGCTCCACCAACCCATTGAGTTTCATTCAATCCATAGGCCTCACTAGGCATCAGATTAACTCAGAAGGGTCCAACATAAGAAATCTCATGCCACCAGGGAGGCATCCAGCATGTCTCTTGGCAGGATGCCTGTAATAATCCAGCAATTAATCTTCTCTCCCATCTCCTGCATCCCATGATTACTCTTTGGCAGCCCAGGTGATAGTTTAGGTGCAAAGAGGTGAGAGCACATTGGTGCTTGTGGCAACCATCTCAGCTTAGAAAGCTCATAGGAGTCAATACTTGTATCCTGAGGGCACAGATTTCATGTTCCCTAAAGGGGATGAGTCTTGTCACAAGAGTCAATACACTTAGGAAGGGCCAAGGCCCTGGCTTCCCACCAGGTATGAACATACCCTGGCCCAGATGCAAGGTACCAATCAGGATTACTTTACCATGAACAATGTTGCACAATACCATGTCTCTCATTCCACCTTTATTAGATTTCCAGGGGGACAGGGCTATAAAGTTAACCCAAATCTGCCCTATGAGAAGGAGAAAGGGAATATCCTCTACTCAGAGTCCTCTTTAGCTTGTTAACCAACAAAATTAGTTTTGGAAATGTCCCTGTTCCTTGAGTCAAAACCAGTACTTGGCACATGAAAATGCTTAATAAATGCAATAATAAATAATAACGATAAAGTATTATCTTCAACCACATTATGCATTCTAGAAATTCTGCTGATCCTATAACTGCAGACATCTGATTAACCCAGAAATAATCACACACAAAGGGTAAATAACTGAGGGTACCAAATAGGTAAAGTCATTACTCAAGGAAATGTCGTAGACGCTTCAAACTGATAATAAGTAAAAGCTTAGTTCTGGATCTAGAAAGGACTCACAATACCCGCCTTCTATGGTGAGGCCTGTCTCCAGTCTCCTCTTCCAAACCTTCCCATTTCTGCCAGGGGTCTTTCAAAGGTCAGACCTCATCTTTTCAATCCTTTAATAAAAACCCTTCAATGGCTGTTCTCGAATCTCATAATAAAATGCCAACTCCTTAGTACAGTGCACTAAGTGCCTAATGAGCAGTCCTGAGATCTCAGACCACTGCCTACCACAAGGGACAGTGGTTGAATTCTGGCCCCTGAATCACTTCTCACTCCCTGCACGTGCCATTTGCTTCCACTCCTCTGTCTCTGCTTCATCTCTTTCCTCTGTAGAAATTCCCTGGCCCTCTTACATGGCTGGAAAATCCTATTCCAACTTTAAGGACCCATTTCCAATGTCACCTCTTCAATGAAGACCTCTTTGACTCTTCAAATGCCATGCAAACTTAATCCTCCTGTTTCTCTATTGTATTTTGTTCACACTAATAACACAGCACTTAGCCCAACAGTACAGACTGGCAGTAGCGGTAACAGCAGTAGCAGTAGCTAACATTTATCCAGCACTTACTAGACGGCATCTTACATAGACTAACTCGTTTAATCCTCAACTACAACCTCATGAGGTAGGGACTACTAAAACGCCCATTTATATATCTAACTCCCCCCAGAAAGCTTACAGACTCTTCCAGGACAAGCACATTTTTTATCTTTGCCTTTTTATCCTCAGAGTCTATAACACAGCACTTGATTCATAGTAGCTGATTCATACATGCTCATTAGATAACTACAGAATGACATAACAAAATTAGGTTGTTATTAATTTTATAACTAAGTTTATACATTTTGAATATTTTTTCTTTACAGATAAATATGTTAGATTTTTCAATGAAGCAGAATACTCTAAAGATACTCAAGAATTCAATCTAGAGGCTTGGCGCCTGTGCTCAACGGGCTAAGGCGCCAGCCACGTACACCTGAGCTGGTGGGTTCGAATCCAGCCCGGGCCCGCCAAACAACAATGACGGCTGCAACCAAAAAATGGCTGGGCATTGTGGTGAGCACCTGTGGTCCCAGCTACTTGGGAGGCGGAGGCAAGAGACTCGCTTGAGCCCAGGAATTGGAGGTTGCTGTGAGCTGTGATGCCACAGCACTCTATCCAGGGTGACAGCTTGAGGCTCTGTCTCAAAAAAAAAAAAAAACAAAAAAGTACCCAGCCAAGAGCCAGTGGAGGATGAAATCCAGTTAGCACCCCACTTCCATGCTGTACCCCTGCAGAATCACCCATCAGGAGAGAAGGTGCGGCACCATTTATTAATTCACACAAAGTCACCTTGGGTGATAGCTGTGGCTCTGTGTCTAAATCCCTGGAACCTTTGATGAGCCACAGTTTTCCAATCTGTAAAATGGATATAATAATATCTAATTCTTCTGCTCATAAAGTTATTATGAGACTTAAAATAATGTGTGAAAGCTTTTTGTAAAGAGCTATATGGACTCCATTGTTCTTGCTGCATGTAGAAAGAGGAAGAATAAGTTTGCAAACAGTTTCTAGGAGAGAGGAAATAACTAATGATGTTTTCCTTTCATTTCCCCTTTATTATGATTTTGAACGTATTTGTATAGTATAACTAACCAATACTTTGTTCACTTAGCTCAGGCTCCCATCATGGAAGCCAAAGGCAGAAACAACAACAATAACAACAACAAACTAGTCCCAAACTTTTCTGACTGGGAAAGCTAAAATCCAGATGTTAGAGTTTTTATTACACTATATGCAATCTTCCAAGTAATTCACTTTTTGTTCTTCTATAAAACTCAGCTACGTTTGCTGTCAGAACCAGTGTTCAGCAGTCCCCTATCCAAAGAATTGATCAACTATCAGTAGATCATGTTACTCAGATTGTTCCAGAGACCTGCATTTACTGTCAAGCTTCCAGCCTCCCAGCCTTTTCATGTGAGAGCACAAGGGGACATTTAACAGCTGTTTAAGTGTCCAGCTATATAAAAAAGAAACTGAATAAATGAGTTCAGGAAAAGAGAAAAACTGTATACAGCCTGCATGTATTTGGTTATAGTAGCCAGAATGGCCAGATGCTTTTCTGTTTCAATATTCGAGGTTGAAAGACCTGCTGTCTCTACATGGTACCAATGCCTTACACAAGAACAGCTAGCTCTTTGGAGATCCTATTTTATTGTCTCTTGCTAGGAAGTTTTAATCTTCTTCTTCTTTTTTTTTTTAGACAGAGCCTCAAGCTGTTGCCCTGGGTAGAGTGTCATGGCATCACAGCTCACAGCAACCTCAAACTCCTGGGCTTAAGTAATCCTCTTGCCTCAGCCTCCCAAGTAGCTGGGACCACAGGCGCCTGCGACAATGCCCGGCTATTTTTTGGTTGCAATTGTCATTGCTGTTTGGCAGGTCAGGGCTGGATTTGAACCTGCCAGCTCAGGTAAATGTGGCTGATGCCTTAGCCGCTTGAGCCATAGGCGCCGAGCCTTAATCTTCTTTTTTGCCAAGATATTTTCAAATTTAAGAATGACACCAAAAGATTAAAATGTAATTAGCGCATTTTGAGATTCATGGTACCACTCCTCCTTGGCTGGACAAGAAATTTCTTTACCATAACAGCAAGTGATACTGTTAGGTTTCTTAACAGGATCCTGCCTAGAAAAGGTACAAGTATGATTTTTGAAATAAGAGATACTTATTCTTGGGCAGTCTATTTGGCAGAGTAAATATTCTGAAACAAACCTTTACAAGTAAATAAAGAATTGAAGCTAAGAACACTGCCCGTCTGGTTGGGACCCAGTTACACTGCAGCAGGCAAACTAGGGTATTTTCTTAGAGGCTGGCGGGCACACTGCCAATTGCAAAGGCCCAGGCAGATTTTGCTCTGTTTTGTTTTGCAGATTTGGAGGGAGTAGTTAGTGTATTTGCTCTCCTGAGGGCTCTGGTTATTCCCACATTTGTAGAACCCCATGCAATTGAACTTGTTCAGCAAAAAGCAGAAAAGTCATCAACAAGGAAGGGAATGACAGAGGGAAGCGTTCAAATCATCAGGTGAATTTTTTTGTCATATTTGAGATATGTCATTGTGAGATCACTATTCTCCCTGCTGAGTTGTTTATAGTCATTCCTACAAATAAGCTCTTCAATCTGCATCTGACCACAGAGTGGTTTTTGTCCCAAGGGATCTAAAGTCCTATATTTACTACAGCTGGAGCAAAAGCTGAAAAAGTGACCTGTTAGGAAATAATCTTGGGCATATTGACTTTTGCATGAATAGATATGTGCAATATGTTCGGAAACATGCGCATATTTCAGTTTTAAAGGAGTCTTTGATAAATGTACTCTTTATTTCATATTTTTGACCATATCTCATATAGGCCTTTCCAGACATATCCTTATAATCATAAATTCATCACTGGGAGCTATAAAATAGCCAAATTGTGAGTTATTAGGAAGATGGCTTTCAACAAGTAGCTGAACATTGAATAACTCGAATTCATATTTTAGTAGCTGGGCTTGGGGAATCAAAAGGGTTTTTGTTTCTAGATTTTGCTTTATGAAATAACACACACACTTAAGTATAATAAATATTCTCACTTACCCATGCTGGTGACAGTGACACATATCCCAGCAATTTCTTGTACTGTTCAAAGGTGAAAAACTGTGAAACAAAACCAAACCCAAAGATTTATAACAATTTCCTGCAACAAACTCTTTAATTGCCTCAAATTTCTTTAGTAAATCATTATATTAACCGGCATTTCAAAACCGATAAACCATTTAACATAATTTTTAATCCTGTCTTGGGTAGTTGCTATTGGATCTTACTTTAACATTCACATTTTCAACTGCAGTTAAAATAACCTACAGAAAAACTGATGGAATCCTTTAGAACAGTAAATGAACCATACAACTTCCATTTACCATGACCATTTTCAGTTTCCCCAGACATCAATAGACTTCTTTTTTTATGGCAGTGATTCAAAATTACAGGCATAGAGACCTGAAATCACTGGTTTCCTATGTTTTCTCTATGAACAGCTTTACCAGTGAATGCCCAAGTTTCTGACACACTTGTAAAAGACATCCACTTCTCAGCCTTCGCTTGTATTCATATTGCACTGTTTCCCTATTGTTCCATGGAACTTTAAATCACTAAAGGACTATGAAGATGCAATGATAAACTAAGCAAGGACCCAATGAGGTTATCTAGTCCATTCCCTGCCTTAAGGCAAGACTGATTATGATGAAGATGACAAAGGTGGTGATATTAGTGGTGAAGATATTGTTGGTTCATTCCATAGATGATGTTTAACATAATTTTCTCTGCAAAACAATTTTGATGGAGGCAAATCTATCACTTCATTTATGCATGTTTTCTCCTCTTTTTATATTCTACATTTTAGGCTTCAGGTCTGATTGACGTGATATTTTGCTCCTGGGTGCTCAGTTAAGTAGCTGTCAACACTGATAGGATGCACTCTTCAGTCCTACTAGTGTCTGATTTCCAAGACCCAAGAAACGGCCTGGGTATTACACGGTCCCAAATGTTTTCTACTCTATTACTTAATACTCCAGTAAAATAAGGCAAAAAAAGAAATACAGATTTTGGAAAAAAACAATACTCTATTGTTAGAAAGAAGTAGTGTCATGTAGACATGGCCTTAATGAGTATTTAGTCAACAGTCATTATACTACCAGATAAATTTTGATTCTTTTAAGGACCCAGGATCTACTTTTGTGCCATGGTCCTTTTGAAATCAATGAATGCAGACTTTTCTAGAACAAGGATTGATTCAATCATTCATTTAATAAATATTTGTAAGAGGAATCCTATTCTAGGCACTGGGAGAATGATAAACAAAGAGAAACCCCTGGCTCCTTGATCTAACAGTCTAGCAGATGGTTATAGCCCAGAGACTATCCTGGTGTTTGAACAGTACTCAACAGGCAACACCACGGTTTGATGAGATACACACTAAATATTATTGCACTCAAGTTCATACACACTAGAAACTATTAACCATGGAAGGAAATGTTTTAGAGACTGAGTTTTTTTTTTTTTTTAGGTTTTAAAGATAACTTATTTTTCTTCCTTTTCATGATTATCACCATCATCACTTTGACAGTCACACTGCTGGTGTTTTACAGTGAGCAGTCCTGGCTCTTGAATTCTGGTTTTGCTATGTATCTGTGACAATATGGGAAAGTTGCTTCGCCTTCCTAACCCTTGGGAACACAACACTTGCATTTTACAGTTGTTGTTAAATAAAAAAATTTAAGTAAGATTGCCTAACACACCTGACATATAGGAGAGTTTAGAAAATCTTAGTTTCCATTCCTTATCTTCACTTAGGTTATCAAAGGAGCCTCAGATGCCTTAATTATATGTACCACTCGTGGGAGCCTATTGTGGTCCCAGAAACATGCTACTGCATTTAAGTCACACAATATTACTATCAGATAAGAGGCTGTAGTATAATTCCATTTTATAGAAATCTGAGAATTAAGTTCGCAAAGTGCTATATACCTCATTGCTGAATATCACTATTGTCATGACATGGCCAGCAGGAGTACTTTGAAGATGACCATGGTCATATTTAGCAATGAGATATGTAGTACTTTTTCCAAGGATTAGTTCACAAACTAAATTGTCAGACCTCATACAATGACCGCTCTGATGGCCATTCCAGAAAAGAGTTCAAAAATTGCTTTGCAGGGTGGTAGATGCTGGCATTGGTGCATAGCTTCCTAAGTACTTTGAAGGTGACCATAGAGGTACTCAGCAATGAAGTATGTGGTACTTTTTCAAGGAGTTTGGGAACTTAATTGTCTAAACTCATATGTCCGGCAGCTAGTGAGTGAGAGGACTGAGATTCCTCCTAAGTCTAACTCCAAAACTTGCTTTCCTTTCAACTCCTCACAATATATACTCACTGCTATGCTATGATTGGTGGTGGTTCAAAAAGTGAGTCTCTGCCCAGGATTTTATTGCTTCTGGGGTGTGGTCTTCTTGATTTCCATTATACCTGGGATAGTTACACAGACCCTAGAAGCCCTGGAGTCCCTCAAGGCAGAAGATTTCAAATTTTTGACCACAATCTACATGGAAAATGTTGATCTAATATACATGCGTGGACACACACACGGGCTTATATTTATAAGTGAAATAAAACATTGCCATACAGTAAGATTTACTCCTTTACTATGTGTAATGCATTCTGGTTTTATTGTATTTCAGATTTTAAAATACTGGCAATGATTCACTACATCTAGTGACCCACTAAATTAATTTCGTGATCCACAGGTCATGGCCCACATTTTGGAAACATTGCTCCAGTGGGAGCCCACATGGGGGTTGGGTTTGGGGAAGCTCTGGGAGGTGATGGATCTTACAAAAGGCCTTACTATCTTATTAGCTTCCAGTGTGAAGGTTCATTTGTTTGCTCATTGATTTGTTTTGTTTCTTTTCTTTCTGGCTTTCTGTCATTACAGGCAGAAGGGACTAAGGACCCAAACTGGGATCTCAAGGGCAAAGTCTGGGAATAATGCAGGCTTACAGGTCAAACTGATGAATTTCTAATGTTCTAAATTCAAAAGTAATGAACAATATATTACACATATTTTTAGAAGCAAGTAGTGGTTCAAACTAAAAAAAAAAATCTTATTTTAATTTATATCCTTGCAACCAAAATCTAATTTATCTAATACAAAATAAAACAATATCTCAAGAAAAAAAAAGCTAAAGTCTTAAAATGGATTTTTAATAATATAAAATAATGTAAAATGTCTTCATTGTCATTTAAAACCAACATTTACTAAAAACATTCATTCATTCATCCATTCAGTCAACTTCTATTTATCAGATATCTCTCATGTTCAAAGCTTAGAAGACACTACACTAGAATATACGTGTAAGAACTAATAGATCAGTTGTTATTTTAATTCCCAGCTATGCAGCACTACTCCTTTGTGTCTGTCATGGTACTTCTCAGCCACAACCTTAGTTAATGTGTAGATGTGATAAATGTGCCCTATCATAGAAGGACGAGGTTACACTCTAAGGATCAAATTAGAAAGGTCAACATGAAGGTGCTTACCCAAAGTCAAGCAAATATGTGACAAGAAGTTTTGAAAACACTCATTCATGCTTAATCGAGGTTTTGGGAACTTGAATATAAAATCTGTGATCCAAATTACTTGTGCTATATATAGCCTATATACTGGAATCTAGAAATTTGCAATCTGGCTGTGTTTATGGGATGTGGTCTCTGAAGAGGTGTCAGGTTGTGGTAGGGCAGAGGAGGTCAGTACACTGCCTGCTGAACTGGCCAGCGTTCCACCTGTGCCCTTCCTTTTAATCCATGCTCACTAAATAATCTGATGATTGACCTGCCTTTCTGGATATTGAACTGTCTGGGACACAGTTAAATTACATGGAAGCATTTGGGTCCATTTGAGTCTTTGTTTTTAACCAGTGGGACTGGAGTAATGATCAGTCCAGAGCTAGTTCTTCCCTACCACTGAGGCAAGACCCTTCTGAGCATTCCTAACAATGCTCTGTGAATTGGCTGGTGGGGACAGGTGTCATTCCCAGCCCCATGTGACTGCAGAGTGCTGCTCCCTCTAATCTTTTGGGGTGGTTCTTTCCCAGGCCTTGATGGTTTCCTCAAGGCATGCACTGGTCAGCATTCAGCAGAATACCTGAGGGGTCCTCTGAGGTCTCAGAAATTCTCCCTCTCTGCAGCTCTTCTTCCCCGGTGCTCTCCCCTGTGAACTCTAGCTGCCTTGCTCTCCCAGGTGCCCGCTCCCCACTCCCCCAGCCCGACACTCCCCGCTGTCCCAGCTTCTTCGCAACCCAGGGAGCCCTCAGGGCTCTTCCTGGGTTTCCCCTCCCTACCCTGCAGCCTGGAAACTCTCTCAAGGCAGTAAGCTGGGGCAATCATAGGCTGTATCATTTGTTTCCTATCTCTCAGGTATTATTATCCTTCATAGTCTGATTTCCAGTGTCTTGAAAACTGTTGTTTCATGTATTTTATTCACTTGTTTAGTTGTTATTTGGGTGGGAGAGAAAATCTGGTCCCTGTTACTCCACTTTGAGCAGAAGTGGAAGTCTTGGCTCTCCAGATACTCCAAATAGTAAATGTGGGAATTTTCTCTCTACATGTAAATTTCTTTTTGCTTCTCTCTATTTTCTTTCTGTCTGTTTTGTTTATTTGTCTTTTATCTATTGAATATCTACCATGTGTAGACACCATGAGTGGTACAGGTATATAGTAGTGAACAAACAGCCAGTTTGGTTAGCCTGAGATAGTCCTTGGGAATCAGAGCACAGAAAAATGGTATTTCTGGATCTGTGAAGCTCAAAATTAGACCCTGTAAACTTGAACATAGTGTCTTCCATCCCTGAAGGATCAGTTGGTCTCTTTCTGAGGTCTTCTTTCTTGTTGCTAACTACAATACTAATTCTTATTTGTGAAAGGAGACGTTTCATCTACTTAGTACCAATGAGTCCTCTTATTTTATTGATGGATCTCATTTCAAAGAATAAAGTACAGAAAAACTTAAAATTATCTGTTTCTGATTATGGTAACGATTGTAACTGAAGTGTCAGTACCAAGGAATACACACACACACACACACACACACACACACACACACACACACTCACACATAGCCTCTGAATACTTTTTTTCCTGAAGGAAACTTTGATGACTTACAATGAAGGAGTTTATGATGTATGAAATCGCTGCAATCAGGTGATTGCTTTCCTCACAAATCCTAAGATAAATATCTATAAAATGAATGTTTTCATAAATTGTGTTGAAAAAGTAGTGCTATCCATCTGGCAAAGATACACTTAACTCCAAGTTATACTTAAAAAGCCGACGTCTTCACCATATGTCTCAATAATTTTAAGGTAAAATCTACTTGAAACAAGATGTCTGGGACACATGCACCATATCCAGTTGCCCAAAAGTTCATCTGTTAACCATTGTTCTGGCAGGGAGCATTGCTTTTTTAAAGTAGAGACTAACTCAGTTTTGTAAAGCCCTGTTTTTTTTCCCCCTGTAAAAGATTGTTCAATGTTGATAAACCTTAATCCTTTGAAAGTTTAAAATTTCTCTGATATATAGTATTAAGGGAAAATATAATTAGGAAAAACTCTAATTATAGTTTACTTTATTTATACATATAAAACACCAAACAAACGAATATATTATTCCATGGAGACAAGGTGACTTTCCTTTTGAACAGGAACTCTGCTCTGTTTGTTTACTTGGGCAATCTTTTATCACGTAAAGTCATTTCATAATTCAATTCAGCTCTTTTGTGTACTTTGGTGAACTTTTTCCAGATTCTATACTGCAATTCAGATCCTTAGAATGAAATCTGTATTAAAGTAATATTACAAAAATCACAAAATCCATAGCAACTAAGATGATGAATTTATAGGGCAAGTATGCACTAAAGCTTTGCTTTCTAAATTCTGGATGTGAATAAAAACCTTATTGAATTACTATTTTGAAATATTATAAAAGTTTGATGTTTGTGTATGTATGCTGGTTATTTTATCATAATTTTTTAACCCAGTCACTCTCTTGTCTTACTGAGCAAAATTATATGAGCTGTTCCTTCTTGCCTTTCAGGAGCAGTGGGAATACAAATTGAGTAATGTACATAAAAAAAGCTTTATATAAGTTGGAAAGGAAGTCTTTTAGTTGAAGTTTATGTTACCATTATTATGGGAAGACAAAGCCATATTTGGTGACATTGGTGGTGTGTGGAAGGGAAGCAGTGCCAGTTAGAGCCCCTTGATCAGGACCTTTGTCTGAGAGAAGATATAAAAAAGGCATCAGATTTAGTTCTTTTGCCCCTGGAGCTTCTACCAGATCTCCTTATTCCTACTCACATACTAAACTAGCAAGCAATACATAAACCCCCACAGTTACATGGTTATAGAAATGGAAATCAGGGTCCTGAAAGTATTACTGTGTAAGAATCAGAATAGAGAATTATAACAGAGAAAACAAGGGGAAAAAAATGAAGTTGGCATGGCAAATAAATGCACTATCTGAAAATCATATACAAACAAATACATGGATAGTGTGTTAGTTCACTGTGTTCATAAAATAGGAATCACTTAGGAAGAAAGGTTTGTCTACCTCTCTCTCTCCTCTGCTCTTTCTCTCCCTTTCTTTAATAATTATTGCACCAAAGGAAAATTTCTGAATTGCTTTGAGTAAAGACCCAAGCTATTTTGTGATTTGATTATATGAGTTTCATTTACCGTGTTGTTTTTTGAGTAAATTCCCTTTTATAAGGGAGTGCTTTTAGGCCAGCTGTGGTGGCTCACACCTGTAATCCTAGCAGACTGGGAGGCCGAAGTGCGTGGATTGCTCAAGCTCACAGGTTTGAGAACAACCTGAGCAAGAGCAAGACCCCACCTCTAATAAAAATAGAAAAAAACTGAGAGAAGAGGATCGCTTCAGCCCACGCACGAGTTGGAGGTTACTTTGAGCTATGATGATGCCATGGCACTCTACCCAGGGCCACAGCTTGAGGCTCTGTCTAAAAAAAAAAAAAAGAAAGAAAAAAAAGAACAGAGTGCTTTTACCTGAAAAAAGTCTATAAACTGATGTGGGGTGTAAAATCACCCTAAAGCTACATATTTGAGAGATTGACCCAATTTAATCAGGATAAAAATCATGCTACAAGTTCTGCATTAAAGCTTTTAGTGTTCTGTGTTTAATTCACATTAATATCCCATGGTTTGTTGGGCAAGTTTCAACGTACAGGCTGCTACCTCATGACGTTTAATGATGTTCCCTGCTTGTGCTTGGTGGGAAGGCATTTGTGCTCACCTTCACTGCTCTTTTTGGTGTTTCAGCCAAAATGGGTGGTAGGATTCCCTTGTAAAAGCCAAACAACCTGTTGGAGAAATAATAGATTTTATGTAAGTGAGGGAATTAGGGAACAGGTAATTCTGCCTTTGTTTATGAATAAAGCAACCAATTTTAAAGTATTTCTAGTTTTTCAATGTAGCACAGCAATAATGAGATTTTCCTTCATTATAATTCTAAAGTATAGGTATGACCCACAGTTACTGTGCTGCTAGAACCACCCTCCACCCAAGTGACTATCTTTGTGGTTCCTGCCACTGTGATCTGTCACCATGGTGCTGCCTGTAAGTCCTGCCCTACCTCCAGGCCAGGAAGCTCTGAGGCTTCTGCTGCCAGTGGATCTGAGGCTCTACCCATGAGGCTTCACAGCTATTGAGAGAATGGTTCCACCCCTCTGAGTCTCCAGTGTTGCTCCTGGGTTCTGAAGCTCTGCCTGTGCCCCTTACCTCCAGTGCTCCTGCTAGGTCCATGACTCTGCCCTCCAGTACTAGGCCTGGACTCCAAGAACCTACCTTCAAGTTATGACCATTGATGCTGGGCCTGCCGAACTACCTGAGGTCCAATACTCCTCTGCTGTTATACCTGGACCTATTTCAAGCAAAGGCCAACAGCCCAGACACTCATAACCTTTGCTTAGATAGCCTCGCTCAGCTGCCATTGTCACCTGAGAGGGGAGACCCTGGGCAGAGCAATTTCCAATAATGCCAGTTTCCATGGAGAGGGTCTTACTCAGCCCATAATTCGAGCTTCCAACAACAATCTGGGGAACAAACCACTACCCCAAATGAAGAATATCCAGCACTGAATCGAAATGTGACAATTACAGGGGAAAGGGACAAACCAGAACAGAGGGACTATAGGCTCTCAGTGCACCTTCCCCTGCCCTGTCAAATCAACATTTCAGAGTAGGACACAAAAGCACCATCTAGGGACCTCTCCTCCTCATTAAGTAGGAAAGTTCCCAGCAAATAACAGATGCCATGCAAACCTATCAGTCCTGAGCTGAGAGAGTAAGATTCAGATGAAAAGAAACCAGCAAGAGAACTTAGGCAACATGTAAAACAAAATATTTAGATACCTCCAAGGGATCACAATGGATCTTTCACAACTACAAGGAAATTGTTGAAATGTCAGAAATGGAATTAAGAATATGGCAAATAAGATGAATGGAATTAAAGAGAAAGTTTAGAAGCAGAAAAAGGAGCCAAAAAATATTCCAGGAATTCAATGAAAAAAGTATAAAAGTTGCTAAAGAGCTACACAGGATAAAAAAAGATATAAGAGAACTTAAAGAAATGAGAGTCATTATTGGAATTTCAAAATACAGCAGAAAGCTTCAACAGGCTAAACAAACAAAAGAAAGAATCTCAGAGCCTGAAGACAAGGCTCTTGAACTAACTTAGTCATTCAAAGATACAGAAAGACAATAAATAAGACTGAAGATTACTCAGAGAAATATGAGACCATCTAAAGCAAACTAATAGGCAAATTATAGGTATTTCTGAGGGAGAAGAAGAAGGAAGAGCAAAACACATAGAAAATCTATTCGAAGGAATTACTGAGGAAAACTTCCCTGGTATTACCAGAAATACAAATAAAAGATAGTTACTGAACACTGAGAAGATCTATTGCAAACAGGAGCTCTCCAAAACACATAGTAATCAACCTACACAACATCAAAATAAAAGAGAAAAATCTATAAGCAGCAAGATGAAAGCAATGACTAACCTGCAAAGGGAAACCCATTAGGCTAACAGCAGACTTCTAAGCAGAGATCTTACAAGTAAAAAGGAATTGGTGCTCCATCTTCAGTTTTCTTAAACAGAACACTGCCAGCCAAGAATCTAGTATCCTAAAAACTAAATTTCATAAATGATGGAGAAATAATGATTTTTCCAGACAAGCAAACATTGAGGGAATTTGTCATGGATAGATAAGCTCTGTAGGAAATACTCAGAATTGCTTTATACATGGATCAGCATACATAGTTACCTAACATTGTAAAATCACCCTAAAGCTAAAGCTCACAGGTTGTGTAGAACAATAGCACAAGAGGAAAACAAAGCAATAACAAAGCTGTTCTATTCATCATGTTGGTGATGAAAAGAATAGCACCTCATATATCAATGCTATCACTCAACATAAATGGTTTGTCTGAATGTTCTACTCAAAGGACATAGACTGGCTGAATAGATTGGAAAAATACAACCCAAGTATCTGCTGTCTCCAGGAAACACATCTAACCCACAAGAACTCACACAGACTCAGTATTCAATGCAAATGGAAAACAAAGGAGAGCAGAGATAGCCATTCTCATAACATACTAAACTGACTTTAAATTAACAATGATAAAGAAAGACAAAGATGGGCCTTCAACACCACATTGACCGAGCTGGACAGATCATTGAAGCAGAAAATAAATAAAGAAATATTGGACTTAAATGAGACTCTAGAACAAATGGACTTAACAGACATTTGTAGAACATTTTACCCCCAAATTACTGAATATACATTCTTCTGATCAGCATAAGGGACATTGTCCAAGACTGATCATATCTTAGGCCACAAAAAAGTTTCTCAACAAATTAAAAAAAAATCAAAATCATGCCATGTAATCTTCTCAGACCACAGTGGAATAAAACTAGAAATAAATTCCAAGAGAAATATTCAAAACTACATAGTAATGGAAATTAAACAACCTGCTACTGCATAATCCTTGGTTCAATAATGAAGTTAAGAAAGAAATCAAAAGATTCCTTATACTGAAAGACAAAGAAAATGGGGTATCAAAATGTATGGAATTCAGCAAAAGTTGTCTTGAGGGGAAAACTCATGGCCTTAAATGCCTGCATCAGAAAGATAAAAAGTTTACAATTTAACAACCTAATGTCACATTTAAAGGAAGTAGAAAAGAAAGAGCAGCTCAAACCTAAAGGCAGCAGAAGAAAAGAAATAACAAAGGTCAGAGGAAAACTAAATAAAATGAAAACAAAACAAAACAAAACAAAAAAATAAAAGATCAATGAAACAAAAAGTTGTTTTTTTTAAAAAAGATAAACAAAATCAATAGACCTTTTGCTAGATTGACCAGAAATAGAAAATGACCAAAATAAACTGATTCAGAAATGAAAAAGGAGATATTACAACTGATACTACAGAAACACAAAGTATCACCTGAGTCTACTATGAAAATCTCTATGCACATAAACTGGAACATGTAGAGGAAATGGACAAATCCTGGAAATACACAACCTTCCATTACTTAACCAGGAAGAAGCAGAAATCCTGAACACTCCAATAATGAGTGGCAAGACTGAGGTAGCTTTAAAAATGCCCCCTGCCAAAAAAAGTGCCAGACCAGATGGATTCACAGGAAAATTCTACCAGACTTATAAAGAACTGGTACCCTTCCTTTAGAAATTATTCCTAACACTGAGGAGTGAAAAACAAAAAACAAAAGTGTTGGTATGAATTCTGTTTTAAGTAACATAGTCAGAAGATACATAAATGATACTGAGGCTGGAATCCTACTGGCAAAAAACATGATCATGAGTTGTAACTTAAAGATGATGGTGACCCTCATTACACTGAGGAATCTTGAATTTGCTTTCTCAGTCATGTGGTAGGAAGCATTGAGCCTTCTATACTCTTACATTTCTTTCCTTGTGGTACCCAAATGAAGTTAAGTGTTATACTTGAGCTCATTAAACTGAACCTTTCTGAGACTAGTAAGATGATGAAATCTTCAATTTCAGCTTTGCTAACACAAGGGAACTACCAGGTGGCTACAGTATTAGGGTTCCCAACTCTATACTGTTTAACTTTCTTAATGGAGAAGAAGGTTAGGGAAGTTCAGTTATAGGAATATGTGTTGCCAACAGAAGAAATATAAAACTCACTTGTTCATAAGCCATCTCACAGGCCCATCTCACAGGGCCATTAGCTGCCAATGTCAAGGGGTTCATGGTCACATAGTCAGACATTTTTAGAAAAAAGTCAAAGAATAAGTAGCATATTAAGCATATATCATATAAGCTTACTCTGCTGAGTATTTTTGACTTACTGGATAGTGCCAGCATCATGAATCACAAGGAAAGCATGGTGAATATGATGTGTTTCTTAAAAAGAGAGCATATAGGAAAGATATTAGTCTTTTCTGTTTGTTTCCAAGTGGTAGAACTAGGACTAACAGGTGGAAGCAGCAAGAACAGACACAGTTCTGGCCCAGGTGGAACTTAATATAAACAAGTACCTCTCCTAGTTAGAACTGTGTGAAGACAGAACGGGTTCTCCTGAAAAGTGGTGAGTTCCCCTCTGCTATGTCACCAAGCAGTCTGGATGACCACTTGTCATGGAGCCAGAGATGGGATGTACACAGCGGTGGATGGACTTGATGGCCTTCAGAGTTGGTCTGTTTCAATCATCAGATTCTATTATTCTCAGAAAAAGACCATGACATAGGTAGGAGCTTTCCAGAAGAGACAAACACTGCCTTACTTCAGATTCTCATGTCAGGTCTACCACTGCTTCTCTGGAAGAGGACTGGAGTCTTATAAGTAACCCAGAAGGTCTTCATTCTAAAAGTGATGGGAGGCTGGGGGCAGTGGCTTGTACCTGTAATCCTAGCATTCTGGGGGCTGAGACATGTAGACTGCTGGAAGTCAGGAATTTGAGAGCAGCCCCAAAAGAGCAAGACCCTGTCTCTAAAAACTAGTTGAGCATTGTGGTGGGCACCTGTAAGTCCCAGCTACTTGGGAGGCTGAGACAAGAGGATCACTTGAGTCCAGGAGTTTGAGATTGCTGTGAGCTATGATGCCACAGCACTCTACCAAGGGCAACAGTGAGACTCTATCTCAAAAAAAAAAAAAAAGTGATGGGAGAAAATATTAAACAGGGGTGTAAGGCAGAAGGGAAGAAGAGGCAACTGGGAGAAGCATGAGGATTTAATCCGAAAGGACCTGGGAGGTGTAGAGCCTCTGCCTCATGCTGGCAATGCTAGTTATGCTTCCATGCTTCCTGGATGTGTGATTGTGATGCGTTCTCCTCCCCCTCTCTCTGCTGGGCCCTTTTCATGTGCCACTGCCCCCCCACCCCCATCCGACCATTCTGAGCTTCCTAATACTAAATGAACAGTTTTCACAAGAAATCCTCAGGGCCTATAGACAGCCTTTGTACAATATGATACTGCTTATAGGCAGGAGTTGACTGGGCAACTCATCCAAAAGGATCAAATGGCATTGTACCTTTTCACCCTAGAAAATGTGATCCAAGTGAGAGCTCTCAGAGTTTTTCTTTAGGATTTTGGAACTGGAAGTGAAAAGGTCAGTCTGATTCTGTCTGGTTAAAGCTCTAAGATATAAAACTAGGATGTTGATGGCAGTCATGTCTTCTGTCATTTGGAGAATTGCAATTTGCAGTGTTAAAAAAGAAGGAAGCCACCGTTTGTGAGACATAGAAGCAAGAGGAGAAGCTCTGGTCTTATGTATGAATGTCATCAGGATTTCAGAGTTTCTTTAAGCTTAGTTACATCTCAATCCTTCTTGAATGTTAGTGTTTATCTCTGCCTTTGATTCTATGAGATTCTCAGTAAGATTTCCGATTAATTCACCTTTTTACTAAAATAAGTCTGAGTTGCATTTATCATTTACAACCTAGAACCCTGGACCCAGAAAGTAAACGTGATGGCCCCTGCAGCCAAAGTCTGCAGCAGAACCCCTAGACCATGACCTTTCAGAGGAAGCGCTTTCTTGTCAATTAAGATTGGCCTGCTCCAACCAGAAGAGTCACATGCACAATGCAGGCAAGAACACTGGACACGGGCTCAAGCTGATGAGTTATTTTTCTGACTTGATTAGGAAAATATTGAACATTTTCCTAATGCTAAATGCAATATACTGAATCCCAAAGAAAAAAGGAATTGTAATGTTTTAAGAAGGAGATACACTTTTCTGGTAAAGAATGGATGTTTTTAACCACCCATGCACTGCTTGTTCTGCTTTTGTGTGGTTTTTGCTTGTGACACAGAGCCTACATCTTACCAGGACATTCCCCTTGCTCCTCAGAGGGCAGGTGTCACCACCCCCTGTGCCTGGGGGGAAGAGCCCCCCTCTGATCCACAGAGTAAAGCAAGATTTGTTCAAGCCAATCATGGTGGACTCATTCCCTTGCTAATAAGAGGGTGAAGCATAGAATATGACCCAAACCTAGCCCAGGGGACCAGCAGGAACATATGATAGAAGTCATGGATTTCCAGTCTAAGGAAAAGAAACACATGAAGGAAAGTCCTTCTTTACTAGGTGTTGTCCTAGCTGCATGAGATGCCTGTGTACCACAGCCCACTGAGATCATTGCCCTTAGTCCAAGGATAGCCAAGCAGAAAGATGCCAAGAACGTGGACCTCACAACATTTGGTTGGCTGCATTGTTAACCGACTCAAGCTTCCAAGCTTCTAAGTTTCCTACCTCCAGATTTCCCGTTATGTAAAATTAAAAATAAATCTTTACTATTTTAGCTACTTTTAACGATGTCTTCTGCTAAACTACAGCTAAAAGCATTTTGATACACATGCCTTTAGCATCTCCATTTCTGAAAAAGTCTTAGACTGATATTTAAAAATCATAATTATATTGAAGATAACCATCAATGTTAAGCAAAGCATTTTGAAGGAAGATTGTGAGAACCATTTGAAGAAATGGTTCTATATTGTTTTTCTCAGGGAGCCTATCACACATTAAAACCCTATCCCATTAGCATGATTATCTATGAGAGACCCTCATACCACAAATGGAACATGGAAAAGTTGGCAGACCAGAGCCAGACAGCACATGTGAGGAAGGGCTACCAGGTCTCCAAAGCCACTAGATTACCATGGTTCAGGCACCAATGAGAGTTATCATTCACCAACCAAAGTGCACACAGAATAAATACTGTGACACTGGATCGCATTTGTTTTTAATTGTACAATCAGAACAGGCCTTGTATTACTTATGTACATTCATAAAATGAAGATCAAAAACTACATTGCATGTGTTCTCCTCAAAGACACAGCTCACACGTAGCTTAATTGAACTACAGATTTGTGCCAACCCCTTGAAATAATTTTACCTCTCATTTCTCCCACAATCTCCCACCCTGTTTTTAAAGTATGAAACTACTTAACATATAGGTGGCTACAAGGTCATACAACCACCAGTGAAAAGACGCTGATTATATGGGAGCAAGGAAATGTGGACTTTTCCTGTGAGTTCCAGCGTGTGTCCAGTCTCAGGGACTCATTACAGCAAGTTCAGCCCTCGAAGATGCTTTCCTGCTGCCTGTCATTAGTAGGATCCAGGTTTAGGTTACCCGGATTTGAGGTCTAAATTTTAGACTCTCTTAGATGCCAGGCAGCCAGCCAGGTCCTTAATTTAATACTGTGTACTTGACAACATCTTTAGTCTACTTGGATGACTGCAAAAACGTGACTTGCTTTAAGTTAGCTACTGAAATCTGAAGACATCCTGGTAAATAGCACTTAGACAGGGGATGGCTTAACATTCCCAAAGTTTGACTCGGGTAAATAAACTAAAAAGAAGCGGAAAATTCACATGTCCCATCAGCCTCTTCTTTTCCCCCTTAGAGTCATCCCCTTATTGGTCTTACTGTTAAGAGCAACCGTACAGAATTATTGTTTTCTTTGTAGCTCCCAAGCAGCAAGGAAAACAGTGTGCTGCATCACAGCTGAGCTTAGGAGAGAGTCAAACCCTGCTGTCTGTCAGAAAGACAGAATAAAATATCTTCCCTACTAAGAAAGGAAGAGATCAATGTATAAATCTGCTGCCTGTGAAATCAGAGGCTTTCCTTGATTGTGTTTTGGGAGCTGAGATGACCACCACACTGGAAAGGATAGCAATGCCTGAAAATGTCAAATAAATAAATGATTTCCAAGTTGAAAAGCGATTTTCCAAGCCACCTGCAACACACACAGCGTGAGAATGATGCTTTCACCTGGATCCCACTTGTTTGCCAAAACTCAGCATTCAGTAAGCGTCCAGAGCAGCAATAATACTCACCGATGAAGCATGAAATAGGAGGGACAGGGAAAGTGACACCGGATCCCCAGATGGGGAAATTGGAGAGCATTAACACATCTGTATACCTAACAGAGCACAATTACTACATTTTATTTTGTTTCAACAGTCAGGACGCAAATGAACATTACCATTCAGTTCTGTTCTGGGCAATGATCCAAGCTCATCTTTGCTACAGTTGATTTTAAAGCCTTATAGTCAATCACATCTTCACAATTTGTTCATCTTTCAGGCTTCAGGCATCCTCCTGATTTCCATTTCTTGTTTGGAAGCCTTGAGTCATCTGTTCTGGCAACACGACCAATTCAAATCAGTCATTTTCTCAAAATTATATCAAAATCGGGATCTTGCTGATTATTTGTTTTCTTCCTCCTTTCTTTCACATAATTTTCCCTTTAAGGATCTCCTAATACAAAGCTGATTGAAGGCATACAATATCCTCTTTCTTCTGCTGCTGTCAAATCCAAGTTTCTTACCCACATACTGTGGCTCTGTAATTAAAACAATGAGGGCCGAGCTCAGCCCAGGGTTATGAGTGCAAGGCTTGCATTGCTCAAAAGATCAACTAATCACGTATCCCAGGGCAAAATTCTGGTTCTGACACTACATCTTTAGAGCACTGTTTTGACATCATTTGCAGTCTACAAGTCTTAGCAGCTCACAGAATCCATATGAAAAAGTGGGGTTCCTGGCTCCATAATTTGAATTGTATACACAGTAGAATTTGTGATCTGAATTTCATAAAATTGCCTGCATTTGGGGGCCATTTTCATTTAGGCAAAAGAGAGAGGAAAAACTATGTATTTGTCAAAAGAGAAGAAAAACAGCTCAAAAAAAGGGTGACACAGATTCTTATTTTAAAAGTAGATAATGAACTTTAAGGAAATGCAAAATAACATAAATTTTAGCCAACATTATAACATAAAACCAGCAAATGCATTTCAGGTTGTGAGGCACAAACAATATAGGTTTTATTAGTCAGCACTAAGGATTAATTCAATTAAGTTTCTGCATATGGTCCTTGGATGTATTTGTTACCCTCAAACATATCACTTTCATTATTATATGCTGTATTGAGGAATTCTTCCAAGTTTTCCTGAACACATATTTTGAATTGAATTTTCAGTATGATTTCACCACAAGAATTAAACTTAGTTGGTACATCTAAAATAAACTACAACTTTGATATTCTGAGATACAAAAAAATTTGGTTGAACTGTCAGTACCATTTAGGAGGTAGGTTTATGGCTCCATTCCTTGGAAAATTGGCAGGGCACTCAAATCACAAAACATGTTGGTCAGTTCAGCCCAAGGAAGGCATTAGCGTGATATAAGAACCAGAACCCTGATAGAAAAAACCAATGAAAGAAAAAATGAAAAAGATATCTGAGGAGCAACAAAAGTGGTAAATAATATTGGTGAAATGACTGTGTTCATAGCCCCACTAACCTAAAAGTGAAGAGACTTATTTATAACTGACTACATGGTGTGAGGGTATTAATTTTCAGTGAACCAACCACCTTGCTCACAAAGATGAAGGCATTTCCATTGGGAAATAAGAATCATTTAAGGGCAGTTTTTCACTTATGTGGATGGCACCTGTGAAGGAAAGGACTCAATGCATCATTAAAAAAAACCCCAAACCAAATCTCTATTTCTTGGATGGGAACAGAAAATCAGGAAAGTCTACCTGATCATGGAGTCAAAAAGTCCTTCAGCCTGGCACATAGTAAGTAACACTCAGATAACATCATATTACATGCATCAGTAAATAAAACCGACAAAACCCCCTGCTCTGGCCTGGTTTGCCAGAGTGAACAGAAAATGGTGTTGAATAGAAAATTGTACCTGGGAGTTGGACATATTCCAAGATCAATCTGTTTTACTTTTCTACTAAGTGTCCGTTATTCTGGTTTCTTTGCTACCATCTAGACATACATGTACACATAGGCCTGGCACATATAATACTCAGGTAGTTTCGTATAAGAATGTATACATATACATACATTTATACATATATCGCTATATGTATACATCCACATATCTACAAGGGCTGTCTGGAAAGTATCCAGCCATGTATGTCTCTGATTTTCATATTACATGGCTGGATACTTTCTGGACATCCCTCATGTCCATGTATACAGACTTGGCTTGGTATTGTAATTGAT
Organism: Perodicticus potto; assembly: GCA_963574655.1. Taxonomy (NCBI): domain Eukaryota; kingdom Metazoa; phylum Chordata; class Mammalia; order Primates; family Lorisidae; genus Perodicticus; species Perodicticus potto. The sequence continues at coordinate 27,706 of CAUYRH010070479.1, forward strand.
AGTCTGCATGAGTTGTACATTTTCATGAGTAGAGTTTGCATTATCCACATGATTACCATACTTAATCCAGGTTTTTAACTGCTTGAGGAACAATGGCCATTCCTGTGTTTTATCACCACCCTCTGGCATTTAGCATCAATTTGATGTGATTTGTCAGTAAAGGCAATGTGAGTGTGGGCTTCGGAACCACACTCTTTGTTCTTGAATTTTGACTCAACCATGTGTTATCTGTTTACCCACCATGGAAAACTTTTGGTATAAAAGGTGAGCAAATTAATTCCAAAGCATTACTGCTGGACAAGAGATGCTATCTATGTCTCTTCTCTGTACAAGTGTTTATGGAAATGAATTAGTGTATTTTTGAAAGTTGCCTGATTTAATTCCTTGACTAGCTGCAGGGCTATATAGGACTGCAACTGGGGCAGAAAGCCTGAGAATTCAGAGGTGTCCTTCACAAATGGAACCTTGCCTAAGTGCCTGAGCCAGTGCCTCTGGAATTCACACCCTGTTGTGGAATTCTGTTACAACCGAACCATACCTGTTTAAGGCCAACGATGCTGTGCACCAAGTGCACTGAGCAGGCTGTTCCCAAAGTATATGTCAGGTTTTGGAAGTGCATTAACTCTTTCTGGCCACCAGTTATTACAACACAATCCAAAATTAATTTCTTGAGCTGCCCCCTGGTGGTACCAGAGTTAAATGCAACGCCACAATTATCCCGAAACTGCCAAATAACCTAACTTTGGACAGTAGTATTTTGTAGGGTACAAAATACAGACTGATTTAGTGGAACTTTCAATTCATGAAGTTAGGCTCAAAAGGAAGACTACTGTAACAGCTTGAGCTTTCATTGGAATTGAGGAAACGATAGAAACAAAAATCGTGCTAAGCATTTTATAATTGTCCCACTCAGTTTTTAACGTGAAATAGATAATCTCCATTTTATAGAAAAAGACAAGGAGACAGACCCAGAAATTAAGCAACTTTCTTGTCAAAGAGTAAGCGGTGGCGGTGGGAGGAGAACACACAACTGCCTGACCCTAAAACCTCGGCTCTAGGCCATTGTGCTTTGACTTCATATTCTCAGGTAGAGTCAGACTCAAGTCCGTGGGGGGAATTTCATTCTATCCCTGGCTGCAGGGCTCCTTCCTGGACTGTGCCTCTAGTGCTGGCTGAAGGCCTCTGCCCCAGGCTCTGTTTGGTTTCTGGAAGGAGCGAACATGCAGGTTTTCGAAAGAAGGAACAGCTGAGCCAAGGTTTGTAGTCCCTGTTGTCATTCACAGTCCTGGGCACCAGTTGTTTGAAGTGTTGAGTTCTTATTTAACTGGCTAAGTTAAATGGGTAGACACTGAGCTTTCTGGATTTTGTGAGTCAAAGTCTATATGACTTTAGGACATTTGGATGTGGGCAGTCTTACAGATTACTTTGAAAAATAGTTTATTTCATCTACCTTGTTATTAATGAATAATGAAGGGTTAACTATTTCTCTTCCCAATTCCTTCAGTCAATATCCTATAGGATGGCTAAACTAAATAGAATCCAAAACACTTGAAAAATAATGCAAAAGACAACTGTGGGGCTTAGTTTCTTGACATTGTCTACCTCTCCCCAGTGATTTCATCCAGTCCCATGACTTTAACCATCACCCTTAGCTGATAGCTGTCACATATCACCAGTTCATCCATTCACCTACCCAGCATTTCTGAGTAATGTCTGATATGCATCTCACATTTAGTTGTTCAAGATGAGCTCTGAGTTCTCCCTCCACAAACTTATTCCACCCACAATATTCTCCAGATCAATGAATGGCAACTCCACCTTTCCAAGAACTTAGAAATCACATTTTTATTCTTTCTCTTGTTCATTTCTATTACCCTGGCCCAAGCCTTGATGGTATCTCACTTGAATCACTGTAACAGTTTACTAATCTGTTTCCCTACAGTCTATACTCCAAACTGTGCCACAATGGAACTATTAAGAGAAAAACTGGATCATGTCACACATCTGCCCCCAATCCACCAATGTCTTCCCATTCCTCTCAGAGCAAAACTGAAGTCCCTTCAAGGGGCCTAGGCATTCTCTCCCTCCCTACTGTGTTCTGTCTTTCCACTCATCACTCATCTCCTATTGCTCTTTCCTTGGTTCATTCCCCTCCAAGCCCACTGGGATGTTCCTGCCCCTGGGCTGGCACACTTCACCCAGCTCCTTTCCATGTGTGGCATCTTGCCTAGGATCCTCTCCCCACAGAGCCCATGGCTCACTGTTGGCCTCCTTCATATCTTTGCACAGATATTCACAGTGAGGCTTGACCTCAACTCCCTTCCATTTAAATTGCAGCACCCCCACCTCTGAGTACTTTCTATTCTGCCCCTTTTTAAAATTAGTCTTATCCCTTCAGATATGCTTTCTCATTTACCTGCTTATGTTATTGTATTTACTCTCTGTTGTTCCCAGTAAGAAGTCAGCTCCATGAGGACAGAGCAGGGGGTTTTGTCTGACCAAGTATATACCAAGTATAAGGCCTGAGTGACTTCCTCTTTCCCCTTTGGAAAGAGGAGAGTAAATAAATAAATAAATAAATATTAGAGGAAAGGATAAATGCTTTATATTCCCACCAGCCCCATTTGATGGTGTTGTGAATAGAAAATTGTACGCGGGAGTTTGATGTATTCCAAGATCAATCTCTTTTACTTTCCTACCAAATATGCATTATTCTGGTTCCGTTGGTTCCATCTAGACAATCCAAATGGGTAACTATGAGGAAAGCTTTGGGCATCTGATCTAGTGAATATAAGCATACTTTAAGAAATGGCAACCATGGAAACCAAGACCTCATGTGAGTCATGATCCCTCACTGGCCACAAAGGTAACAAAGGTCTTTTTACCCACTTAGTCCATCTCATCCCTTCTGCAGCCTGGCAGAGCCTAATTGCAGAGCTCACACCTTTGAGGCCATGTGTTCAGGAAATCTTCAGCCCTGGTGTGATTGGTTTAACCACCACCTGGGCTTATTCTCCAGGTGGTAATTACATGAGACATGAGCATGTGACTTAAGTCTAGTCTATGTAACTTAAGGGGGCTTTTGTGAGGTTTATTTCCTTCCCCAGAAAAGTAGAATTCCTTTAGCTACACATTGGGAAACAGAAGAAACAAAAGAAAGTGTAAGTGTCCTATTAGGTTAATGAAGTGGGGCTGCTCTTACTGGAATGTCTATCTCTTAGGAAGCAGACCAAAGGACTCAGTCCCTTCGTCGGGTAGTTCCTCCAGGAATTTCATGAGATCATCCCCACTTTCTCTCACTTTCTATAATAGTTGAGTCCCTCACTTCGTTTGAGCCAAAGACTGCTGATTGCACGTATGCTTTCCACCTCTGATAGGGTCAATTCTGGCTCCTGAGACTAGGAAGCTACAGATATTCCCACCAGCCACCATCACCAAATGGCGTACTGGATCACACCCCTGCAAGCCTGGCTGACCTAAGGAACTTTGTTCCTCTGATGGCTAATTCTTGGTTTCCTCTTCTGTTGATTTAGTAACAACACAGAGACACACCAAAAACAGATTACTACCTTGCCTTCCTCTTCTCAAAGGAGATTACTATTTCATTCTACTTCTGTCTATCAAAACCAGCAGAAATCTTGATTGGCACAAAGCACGTTTTCCTTGTTTAAACACTAGAACAAAATTTAAATGAGGATACTCTTCTCTCATTCTGCTAACAGTTGAGCACTTTGCAGAACAGGTACAACGGGAAGTAGCCCCTGCTGTAAGGTGAGCAGGACCACACCTATTGGAGCTGAAGAATGTGGGGAAATGCTTGCCTTATGCTTTGAGGAATGAACCACACAAAGAAGCTGAGTTTCTCTGGTGTCCTACAGTTGACTGATATTTAGAAAAGCAACATTGCATGGGCAATCTGGCTATGGATTAAGCTTCCAAATTGATTACTGAAAGCAAAAAGACCTGTGAATTATCCATTAATCTTGGTGTTTATAATTCCCACCAAAGTCACTAACTGTGGTTCTTCTGTCCTGGGGACTTTCACATCTGTCACATACAATCTATATTTCTCATTACTATTTTCAGGACCATTCACTTATTTACCAGCAAGTATTTTGTGAGCACCTACTATATATGTCTGTTACCAATTATTATTATTATTATTATTATTATTATTTGAGACAGAGCCTCAAGCTGTCACCTTGGATAGAGTGCTGTGGCATCACAGCTCACAGCAACCTCCAATTCCTGGGCTCAAGCAAGTCTCCTGCCTCCGCCTCCCCGGTAGCTAGGACCACAGGTGCCCGTCACAACGCCCGGCCATTTTTTGGTTGCAGCCGTCATTGTTGTTTGACGGGCCCAGGCTGGATTCGTACCCGCCAGCTCAGGTGTATGTGGCTGGCGCCTTAGCCCGTTGAGCCAGAAGCGCCGAGCCTCTGTTACCAATTATTAATAGATCTAATTTGGTCGCAAAAATATTTTAATTTTGTCTATTATCAATTGCAGAAGCTAGAGAGATCCAGCCACATTTTACCAATCTGGACAGAAAAGGCACAGGCATATACTTTTACTATTTTTCAAGAAATACTGAGTGATGGAAAGGTGATATTTACTTATTATCTCAGGCAAATAACTGAGTGCCTGAAGGTTAATTTGGAGTCCATATTTAGAATTTTTCTCTCCAGTAAATTCATTCATGCATTCATTTAACAAATAATTGAGTATCTGCTATGTGGTAGTCATGAAACTCTGGATTAAGAATAGAGAGGTGAATAAATCAGACACATTTCTCATACTCACAAAGCCCATGTCTGGTTGGGGAGCCAGAGAAAGAACAAGCAACAATCTATAAATTGCTTTGTGTAGTTTAGACATTTTAACAATGTTAAATGTCTTTCTCAGTGTTTTATAGCTCTCTCGGTAGAGATCTTTAATGTCCTTTGTTAAATATATTCCAAGGTATTTCATTGTTTTTGATACTACTGGGAAGGGCACTGGATCTTTGGCTTGATTCTCATCCTGATTGTTATTGGCATATATGCAGGCTACTGCTTTGTGAACATTGATTTTTATATCCTGAGATGTTACTATATTTCTCGATCACTTCTGGGAGACTCGTGGTTGAGTCCTTGGGGTTTTCTAAGTATACGATCATATCATCAGCAAAAAGTGATAGTTTGACTTCCTCTTTCCCCTTTGGAAAACAATTCTAAGCAGTGTATCACAAGAATAGAAAAACAAACATCACATGTATTCAATACTAAATTGAAAGGAGTAGATTAAGTATAGGCTATATGGGAAAAAAACTCAATCAAATTCAAGTAGGAGGAAGAGGAAGAAGAGTTTGATAAGTTCCCACCCAAAGTGTATATGGCCCACCCAAAGGGTATATGGCCACTTCTGAATGAAGGACACAACTGCAACTTGGACTTTACCTTACAAATGAAAACAGTGTAACCTAACCATTATGTACCTTCGTATTAATCTGGGAAACAACAAAGATATGAATTACATGATGCCAGATTACTCTCACTAACTACTAAAGAAATGCAAATCAAAATCACATTAAGTTACCACTTTACTCTCATTGGGATGGCTATTACAAACAAACAAACTAACACCTCCCCCCGCCATGCTGCAATGTGGGTGGACTTTGAAGACTATGTTAAGTGAAATAAGCCGTGCACACAAGGGTAAATATTGTATGATTCCATTTCTATGTGGTACTGAGGTAGCCAAACTCATAGAGACAGAAAGTCAGAAGGAGGTTGCCAGTGGCTGGGGAAAGAGGGAGTTGAGGGGTTTTTATTTACTGGCTTCAATGTTTCAGTTTCGGAAAATGCAAAATTTCTGGAGAAGGATGGTGGTAAGGGTTGTACAACAATATGAATATACTTAGTGCCACTGAAATGTACACTTAAAAATTGCTAAAATGGTAAATTTTAGGATAAATATATTTTAACCCAATTAGGAAATGCCAGAAAGTAGAAAATTATAAGGAAAATAAAATAGGAGGATAACTGCTTGCTATGGAAGGAGGCTACTAATTCTGATCAGGTTCTCGGTGACAGCAGCTTTGCTAACAAGCCGCCTGCTGAGCCATAAGGGCTTATATTTAGAAGAGGTACAATCTATTGGAAGGGAGAAAAATTCTAAAATGGGAGCAAATCACTACATTTTGAGAGAATCCCAGGCAGCTGTTTATGACCTTTTGATTTTCTCTTTACATAAGGAAGATGGAGAAACCATGATTTTTGCAGGGTAATCTCTTGTATGCTCTAAAAATTAATTTTAAAAATATTTTATGCTTCTCCCAAAAGGTAAAGTAATGCATAGTGGTTGCATACTGCAAAGACATTGAAGGTTTAAAACCAAATAATTTGATAAGGTTCCCTAGGAGCAAAGCCAGTATTAAGCACAGAATTTTAGAACCACAGCATCTGGGGATGAGAAAGAGCCCTTCAGCTTCCTTTACTCCTCTCCTCCAAAGCTTGGTATCTCGCTACAAAGTCCCTACCAACTTGTTACATAGCTTATGATCAGGCTTCTCTATATGCCAGGATCCCAGACCCGTATCCCCCCAATCCTGGGATGGCTCTCCTACCATAGAGAGACTTTCCTGCTTTAATCCTGGATCCATTTTCCAGTGACTTTCACCTGAATCTACTCACCAGGATAATTTTATGTCAACTTGACAGGATGCCTAGATATTTGGTCAAATGTTATTGTAAGTGTTTCTGTGTTTGGGGATGACAGTAACATTTAAATCAGTAGACTGAGAAAAGCAGATGGCCCTCCATGATGCAGTGGGCCTCATCCAATTAGTCCAAAACCCGAAGGGAACAAAAGGCTGACTTTCTCCCAGAGTTAACAGAGAATTCTTCAGCCTGATGGCCTTCGAACTGGAATATCAGCTCTGCCTGGTTCTGTAGCAGATTTTGGCCTTCACTGTGCAAACCTATAAACTCTTCCACTTCCTTGGCTACGATAGAAGAAAGAGGGGCAGTGTGTGTAGATAGGGATAAATAAATTCCAAGTACATTAAAGGGGAGAAGGGGAGGGAAATAAGATCTGATGAGTTGCTTAATATACATAATTTCATTTCATCTTTATTTACAGACATGGAAACAAAGACTCTTAGATACCAAGTAACCTGTCCACCCACATATTTAAGAAGTAATTGAGATGGGGTTGAAGCCCATGCTCTCTGATCCTGAAGGTCTGTTTCCTCTGCCACACCACTCAGAATATGCACTGTGTGTACTCAGAAGAACTCCCAGAGTTATATCATAAGGCCATGAAAGTACGAAAGATAGTGCCCACCAAAGGAGAAAAAGAGAGAAAAGTGTAATACAAGGAAAAGTTAAATGTAACAGGAAAAGTATTTTTAATTCATCTACTTGTTCTTTGTATGTCTTTCCACAGAGTTCAAGAATCTTCATGCTGACATATTTTTACCATCAATGGCAAAATATGTGTCAAAGGAGGGATAATGACATTTTTATCAGAAGACCTAAGATGTGAGAAAATGGAATTTTTTAAAAAATGCACGTTTCATAACTATGACTGTGAACTTTAAAGTTGGTACTTATGGCAAAAGCTTTAAGTGCTAGGGAAATAGTATACTAAAATAAAAAATTTAAATTTAAAATAATGTAAATCCCTATCTACAATTCTAAACAAGGAGAAAAGGGACATAAAACAGAGAATTCCATTTAGTCTGGACCCTTGAAAAGTTGTGATCTGAACCATGTTCCCATATGTATTAAATAATAATGAATGAGGAAAAATCTGCTTTCTGACCATACTTGGATAAATCTGACACCAAACAGTTTTTAACTAGCCATGGTTAAAGGTTCTCTATTCATTGAAGAACACAACAGCGTGATAATGGAGAAGAATTCAAAGTTACTACCCATGATGAAAAACCAACACTGCTCAGAACAAGTCCATGCACACACATGTGTACACAAAAGCACTTGCGTGTGCATGTTCCTACACAGAATTGCATACACGGTTCCTCCCCTGCATCCCTGTCACTGCCCTGTGGTGGTGGCGGTGGTCGATCCCTGTGTGATCCATACTCCTGTGGGGCTTGGCAACACCAGTTCCATAGCAGGCCTGGGAAAGGCCTCAGAGCTCTCCCTCGCCCCCTGGAGGCCAGGCAGATTCTGCAGAGCAGGCCTGGCATCTCTACCAGGATGGCCACATGCCTGGGACTCAGCACCAAAAGTGGATTTCCTGCAGGGCTGAGCCAAGCACTTCTAAGCGTTCAGCCACATGTTTCTCTATATGGTCCTGGCAGCCATGGCTTGGGACAGAGCCAGAATTTGACCCGATTTCTGCACTGAAAAGCTTGATGGAATGCTGGGGTGGTGCCATCCCGTAATAAAAGAGATGGTCTCTCAGACCGGCACACCACACCATTCTCATTTGCCTTGGGAGTTCCTCCAAAGAGAAGGGAGACTTGAGTAAATGTGGGTGTGTCTGTCCAAACCATGCCAGAGCCTGGGAGGAGGAGGGAAGGGGGCTTTGAGGGAAGGGGAATGGAGAAGAGAGGCTCTGAGTGATTGGAAGTGGATGCCAGATGGTGCTGGAAGGCGGTGTTCGACAGCCTCCTTCTGCACATGTGTGGCCGTCAGGGGATTGCCTGGCTATGCACGCGGCTTCACATCTGTCAGCTAAATCAAAGATGCATAATTGAAAATGCAAAGCGAGAAACATTACGTGGTTTGCAAAGCTCCCCAGAGGACTTTGGATCTGTGATCTAGTGAGGAGATTTTAATGAGACTTGAGCCCAATGTTCTCGTCTGGGAGAGGATCTCACTCCAGCTGCACTCAAGGATGCAGAAAACTTCTTGTGCAAAATGTGGGCAGTCTTTCTTGATTGGTCACCGCCTGCCCACTTCCCTTGGCACCCTTTGGCCATCCTCCCAAAGAAATGCTTCTTTTTGAAGCTTGAGCAGTTTCAGAACATGAAGAAATGCCATGTGGAAGAGATGCTGTGGTTGAGGTGTTAGGAAAAATGAGTAAGGGAAAGATATACTAGATAAGAACATTAACCTGGTACAATTTCTACAACCCAATATAAACGTTTCCAAATGTTTAATAATAAAAGAAATTCAAGATAAAAATTCAAACAATACAGAAGGATAGAGTGTGAAAAAAAGGTGTAAATGGGATTCTTTGCTCATATTTCTAGAATAGAAACATTCTGAGCCAAAGGAATAAACTTTTTCTTGTTTCTAGTCCTCATGGACCAATACTCTTGTACAATACATTGAGAATTACTTCCTGGAATAATTACAAAAATCACCCAAAGACTATAAAGTACAAACTCAGTTTTAAAAAATTCTACGTTCACTCTGGGAGGCTGAGGTGGGTGGATTGCTTTGAGCTCATGAGTTCGAGACTGGCCTGAGCAAAAGTGAGACCCCGGTCTCTACTAAAAATAGAAAAATGGAGGCAAGAGGATAGCTTGAGCTCCAGTTTGAAGTTTCTGTGAGCTATGACACCACAGCACTCTACCCAGAGCAACAGCTTGAGACTCTGTCTCAAAAAAAAAACAAAAACAAATTCTAAGTTCAACATCATACACTTGGATGCTGTGGCAATGTCAAATTGCTATAAACTCTAAACACTCAAATTCTGAACTTATCGTGGGCCACACTTTGATCATTTGCTTTCTTCTGGAGACTTAAAAAAATTTCTCTTACCTATCAAACATATGAACATGTACATAATTTTTTAAACGTAAGAGGAATCATACCTTACCTATCAATTCATACCTCGCCTTTTGTACTTAATAGATTTGGTACCTTCATATTAGTCCTGAAAGATCAACCTTAATGCTTTTTGTGGCTTTCTGGTACTCCATGGCATGAAGGTATTACAAAATTTTTTTCTTAAAACTCTTCACCAGGCTTGGTGCCTGTGGCTCAACTGGCGAAGGCACCAGCCACATACACCTGAGCTGGCAGGTTCGAATCCAGCCCGGGCCCGCCAAACAACAATGACGGCTGCAACCAAAAAATGGCCGAGTATTGTGGTGGGCACCTGTAGTCCCAGCTACTTGGGAGGCGGAGGCAGGAGACTCGCTTGAACCCAGGAATTAGAGGTTGCTGTGAGCTGTGATGCCATGGCACTCTCCAGGGTGACAGCTTGAGGCTCTGTCTCCAAAAAAACAAAAAAACTCTTCACGAAAACATAAAAAATAAAAGACTAGTCTCAACATTTATGGACATGTAGGTGGTTTCTAGAATGTGCTTATAGTCAGAATTTGATGGTACAATCTCCTTAAGTGGAATAGTGTTCATTCTGTACACCTTTTGATGCCAAAATCATCATTAGCACTTGCTAGATTTTCTGCTTTATGAACAAAAGCAAAATGTTTTGCAGCACAAAGATTCTTTTTCTTCAAATCAGTGTATTGACCTCTCTGAGAGTCACAGCAGTGGTAGAACGACTGGAACTATTTGTCATCATGCCTGGCACAGAGCATAGCTGTATCCAGAGAAGAGGGCTGGGTGCCCATGCATGAGGGCTTTGTGTTTGCCAACAAGCAGCAGAGCAGCGAACACGCAGCCCTGAATATCGGCTGCAAGTGCCTCACAGCCGCTCTGTGAATGATCAGCTCTTATCTCAGTGGCTTAGGCCTCACTCAGAGAGCCCCAGTGAAGGGAAGGTCAACGTGGTGACTAACCTCAGCTTACTGCCTGATTTCTTTCTTTCAGTGTTTTTCCTGAAGTCAACTGAGGCCTCTACAATTTCCTGCATGAGTTTTCACATTAATGCTAGGTCTTTAAGTAGCCTGCTGTGGGAGAGCTGGCTTTGCATGTGCAAACCACACTCCCAGGCAGGCAGATTTAGTCAGGAGGCACCGTGCATGTGGCCCAAGCATTCTCCCTCTGGGTGCAGGGCATGACCTAGGAGGCGGACGTAGTGTTTGGATGTCTCTAATGCAGCCAGTTATGTCAGCTCTCTAACGCAGCCAGTTACGTCTTGCCTGTGTGGACACACTGGAAAGGATTTCTGCTCAAGCAGAAAGATGAGCTTTCTTTCCTAACTGGGTTAACTGAGGGCCAAAATTAAAATTAAGAAAGGAGGCTCTAAGTTTGTTTCATTATGGTCATCAGTTTGGGTTTGTTTCACCCAGATTGGGAAGTAGGGGATAGCGACAATTCCCCTCTGCATTTTTAGTGAGAAGAGAAAAAGAAGCTCATTTTCCCCAAAGGCTGAGAAGGACCTGAAAGTCTCTTGCGTGAGAACAAGATGTCTATGGAAACCAATGAGGGAACCCAATTCTCTGGATTTGCTAAAACTTCAAGTAGTCCTGAAAAGAGATGCCCCTAAAGTAGAAGCATCCAGGTTTATAATCAAGTGTAAGTTCCATCCAGAAAGGACAAATTTTGCTTCTGGAACATGCATTATCCATGTAAAGGAGGCACAAGAGGGTTTTGGCAAACAACCCAGAGATGCGTGGGCATTTTTGTTGTCAATCTCATGTTCAGCCCGGGCTCTGAGATGGCACCTGAGCCCCGGCATTGCCTGCGCTGGGACACGACTCAAGTCTCGGCATTTCATCAGTGACCTGTCAGCCCCTCTGCACAGCTCCTGCAGGATTTTTTTTGAAACCCTGCAAAGAGCCCTTTCAATGCAAACCTGCCCCAGCAGGCCTGCCTTACATGCCCTTTCAGAAATGTTTTCTTTTCCTTCTGAACATTTCTGTGGGCACTCTTCCTACTCATGCCTCTTTTGTGTCAAAGTCAAGTATGTCATCTCAATCTAGGAAAAGCAATCTTAAAATGTGCATCCAGTTTTGGAAAAAACCAGAAGACCTCTTCCCTATAAAAATCATCTTTTCATGTCAAAGTTCTTTTGAGGGACATTTTGTTGTGCTGACATAGAAATGCTTCTTCTTGTCGTCAAACTCCTAATTTTGCAAACTATCCACCAGACGGGGTCTGAATGTTTTGTGTTGCTGAGACAACCCTTCGTTACAAGCGCGCTCTTGTTGGCCTCATGGTCTCTCAAGGCTGTTTGGCCCAAGATGTTCTCATGTTCTCATGTTGTATGGAGGAGAAAGCAAAGTCCCTAAAGGGGAAAGACCAGGATCACAAAATAATGCAGATTACAGGGGTAGAAAATGATGGCCCGTTTCCCCTTCACAGAGCACAGCCCCCATTTCTAGTTGATAATAACTAATGCAGTTATAAAACCAAATTGGTAAGTCCCTAGGCACTTTTTTCTTACATCATCTTAATAAATAAATCAGTGGACACCTTCCTGAGCATGTTTCCCTCTGAGTCAGTGAGGAAGGAGCCTGGATGTCCACTGACAGCTCACTGAGGACTGTGCCCCTGGGATGTGCCCAGGAGATGTATGTGGATGACACAGTTCGGGGGCAGCCAGGGCTGCCTCTCCAGTGTCAGAGACTTCAAGCCGCTGCATCAGTCTACATCAAGGCAAAGCCAACCCAAATCACAGTTCACAAGGTGTAACTCAATAATTACCTGTGACAGTATTACCATGTTGATTTCTGCAGCTAGGAAAAAAAATCAAGAAAGAAAAAGGAACAGAGCAAGTAGTTAAAAAACTCTGGAGAAGAGACCCTGGAATTGTGATTTCATTGCACTGTCTCAGGTAGACCAAAGGAAGCATGGTCCCTACTGACCCAGGCCTCTTAAATTGAGTGGGACTGAAAAAAAAAATTAAATACCAGACTAAGCTCTGTCCCCTGGAAGGGAAGGTTCTGCCAGCTTCATACTGGCACACCCAAGGTTCGTCTAAGCACACAAGATTCTTCCATTCTGAAGCAAATGGCTTAGTCAGAGAGGTAAGACAGCAAAAAGCTACCTCATCCATACTGTAAATTTTAAAAACTTTGTTCACTTCCTGTCTATCTCTCTCATTCATTTCTGTATCTACTGATAACATAGAATTGCCAGCATGTGTGTTTAAGGGGAAGCCCTCAGAGGGAAGGGCTCTGGTTCTGTCCCAAATACTGCATCAAAGAAGGGGCAGGGGAAGAAGTACAAAGAACGGGAAAGAAGATGATTGCAAGAGAAAGGAAATAGAAGAAAGGAAGGAAGGGAGAGAGAAAGAAAGGACAGAATGGAAAAGAAAAAAGGAAGACAGTCTAGAGAGGTTTCTGTCTCATTATTTTTCATTCTTGCTGAAGTTACTTGGCAGATTCTTAGAGGCTGCAGAGCCTGTTCCTTGAAAACCAACTGGATGTCTCGGCCGGGATGAAAAGCATCTCTTGAATTACAGCCACAGAGATGTTCCCCTTCCCTTTCATCTCAGGCCTTTGATGAGCTCAGCTCCTGCCCTCGCCATCATGCCCTGAAAGGTTAGATGAGCCGCATCACCATTCAGTTTGTGCATCCACACAGAAGCCTTGGAGCACTTTCTCCTTGCTTAGGTTGGCACGGCCACCTGTGGGGTGTGACTCTGCTGCTCTCCCTGTTATTTTTTTGTTCTCATACTGAGCTCTTCTCACATTAGCGGCCTGCCCTGTGCCAGACGTGTCCTTTAGGAGACCATTCACTTCAGACAACTTCCTTGAAGGGGCTGCCACGGCACTGCTCTCCCTCAAAAGATGCAAACAAGGAAAATATTTGCTACACTCTTTATAGAGTTGGCTCATCGGGAAGCTGACTCAATTGAGTTGCAGGGACTGCTAAAGCGCATTTTAAAATGATTTGCAACAATTACTGAAAGTCAGTTAATCTGCACAAATTTTCACAGAGGATCATAAACTGCATGTTGTAGATAAAGTAACAAACCCATAATCTTAACCAACTTCCTGGAGACCACACAGCAAGTTGGAAAAGCGCCAGCTTAAGAGCTCAGTTTATGAATCATTATTCTGGTCTCCTCACATTACAGTATATTTGCATAGAAGCAATCAAAGAGTTAATATGGAATAGGTCTGTAGTAATAAGAAATGATATATAAAATTATGGACTATTACAGCATTTAGAAAAGTTGATCAAATTACCAGATCAGACTGGGTCTGGTGGCTAACTCCTGTAATCTTAGCACTTTGGGAGGCCAAAGTGAGAGGATCACTTGAGGTCAGGAGTTTGAGACCAGTCTGGGGGAATAGTGAGACTCTTGACTCTAGAAAAAATAAAAATAATTAGCCAGGTGAGGTGGTATGCACCTGTCATCCTAGCAACTTGGGAGGCTGAGGCAGGCTGAGGCTGAGGCAGGAGGACTGCTTGACTCCAAGAGGTGAGGTTTCTGTGAGGTATGAGAACATCATGCACTCTAGCCTAGGCAACAGAGTGAGACTCTGTCTCAGATTATCAAGTTATTATAGATACACAAATTGATTCACAATAGACTGGATGACTTCAAAGACAGAGTCAACTCTGGATACCAGGTGGCAATTATTCATCTTGTATAGTTAATATTTGGGTTTAATTTTAGTTTTTGTACTAAAACTGAACCCGTAAGTTGGCCCTTTTTTTCTTCTTGCTGCCACATTTATGTTTATATTATTGCTTTTACTATCACTTTATTATTATTAAATTGAGATTTAGACAAGAGAAGAGAAAATGTATAGCTCAAATATGCTCTTTTATTATTTTTTTTTTTTGCAGTTTTTTTGGTTGGAGCTGGGTTTGAACCCCCCACCTCCGGTAGGGGGGCCGGTGCCTTACTCCTTGAGCCACAGGCGCCGCCCAAATATGCTCATTTTTATTTTGTCAAAATCTTTCAAAAGATAAGTAACCATGAGGAATTATAGGTAGATTTCAATTCCAGGAGTCATATCTGCACATATAAGCAGAGACCAGGCAGTGATAAACACAGCGAGGGCAACACCACCAATGTTAGTTAGACCTCTTATAAAAATGGACCTCTTTTTGCTTGTGATAGTATCTGTCATGCATTCATAAAACTTTTACCTCAACAGTAATAATGATCATCTCAATAACAACTCGTATCAGTGATGCTTAGTTTTTATCAGGCACTGGGTTAGTTGTTTAATACATATGATATCATTTAATTTTCATCATGATCCTGAGGTAGAGCTTCCTAATTCCATGTTTTCTCGGGAGGAGGGTAGGCCCAGTAAGAGTGCCAGCAGTGGGGGGCAGGGGGGAGGAAGGTCTATGTCAGAGTGTCAGAGCTGCCATTCATGAACATTCCTTTCTTGCTCTAAGCCCCAGTGGAAACTGTTTGGGTCCTGGGAATGGCAGCTCTGAGACGAACCCAAAGTCACATAGCAAGAATTTGAAACTAAGTGTATGACACTAGAATAGTGTGGGTATTTAGAAAGTTCATACTTCTCTGAACATTGCAAATTAATCTGAGTAGGAAAATAGAAACTATCATCAATTCTAGTATAATGTGTTTATCAAGTATTTATATCTGGAATTGGATCCTAGTTCAAATATTAGTAGCTCTATAGCCTTGAACATGAATCTCTCCAAGCTTTATTGCCTTCCTCTATAAAATGGAATGGTGTGCAATGTCTGTCTCTCTCAGTTATTACAGGGATTAATTGAGATAGTGTGTGTAAAGAGAGTGCATTGCAAACCCTACCTAAATGTTAGCATTGTTATATTTCTGCAGCACAAATTACAGTTTAAGAATATCTCATCATCTTGAATTAAACATACTTATTCCGACAATTTGGCAAAAATAAACCCATTACCTAAATTATACAGACCCTGGTAGTCACAGGGATACACGAGCTTACAACTACTATACGAGGGGAAACATCAAGTCATACACATTGTTTTTCTCTAGTTTAAAGAGCCTGCCTTAAACCATACAAAGCAAAGAGATTAGGCCTTAGAATTCCAAGAAGTAACACCATAATTCCAAAAAACAAGTGAAACCTGCTAGTTAAATTACATTCAATGTAGACCCCCAAACAACAAATGAAAATTAAAACATTGATTCCAGAGTGGGTACCTCTACAACCACAGAGGCCCAGACCTGGATTTTTCTCTGGAAGATTTAGGACAGAGACAACATTCATTTGTTTATTTTCTCATTCATTCAATTCTTCTCTTTTATTTATGTAAAGAGTATTTACTGAGTGCTGTGTTAGTGCTGGAGACATTGGGGTGAATCACATAAGCTTTCCCCTTGTCCTTGTGGAATTTACAGCCCACTGGGACGGAGAAGATGTTACACTATTATCATACAAAGGTGGTAAATATTTTCAAAGAGGACACTATATCTTCTAGTCACTCTGCCATAGGAGATAAGGAGAATAAGAACTTTGAGAAACTTGTGCTGAATAAAAAATGCTTGCTAGATCACGTCAGGTATTCAGTATTGGGGGGGGTGTCTTGAAACAGATGTTTACTGTTGTACAGAGGTCTCTGCTTGATTGCAAGTGGTGTTCACATTGCAATCAGACGCGCTAGAGCACATTTGAGAAGATTAGAAAAGGCTACCTGTTAACTCCATTATCCAGGAGATACTGTGTAACTCCTAACAAAATTCACCCCAAGGAGGAGCCACTGTGAAGCTCTGGATGGTCCAATAACAATCCCTCAACTCTGAGTCAGAGCCCTGCCTTTCGCTGGGATTGCTCTCCTGGCCTAGCCCATGATACAAACTGTCTGCATTCTGGGGAAGGCAGCCATGAGTTACAAATGGAAACCATGGAGAAAGAAGTCAGTCCAAGACAGTGATTTTCATATATTATCTCCATGAGTCACAAGTTGCACTGCTTGAAGGCCCAGGTAATAATAACAAGGGATTCCAGGTTCACGCCCAAACACACACACACACAGCCTCTGGCTCAGGACCCAACGTGGCTTTCATGGATTTGGAGCTCCAGCAGTTCAGTCTAAAGTCAAGCTCTCTCCCAGCAGGGGAGGTCTCAACCACAGCTTTCACAGCAAGAGGAGACAGAGCCCACAGAGGGCCCTAAAGTACTGCCCTGATGGCAGGCCCCCAGCAGTCTGTTAAAAGACACCCTGCATGGCTTTCTCTATGACAGGAGCCCGTCTGCACAGAGGAAGAAGCTGGTGGAGCACAGGTTATTTGCTATCTTGCTTTTGAGCTTGTTTGAGACAGTCTGAGCAGACTTCTCAGACTAGCTTGAGAGGACAGTAGGGCCAATGTTCCTTCTCTGTGTGGGCTCTGTGATTGCTTTGACCAGTAGAATATGATAGAAATGATGCCAGGCCAGTTTCTGGGTCCAGGCCTTGTGCAACTAGAAACTTCCACTTTCCATATCTGAAATGCTTGTTTGTGGTGTCCTGAGCTGCCGTGTAAGCAGTCTGACAGCTCTGAGGCCGCTGTGCTCTGAGAATTCTTGGCCACATGGAGAGGCCCTGGGGTGGGCCCTGTGTGGATGGAGTGAAATGCACTGAGTAGGGAGTAACAGATGAGCCGGTGAAGAGACCACCTTGGACGTGCCATCCAGCTCCAGCTGCCTCAGCTGATGAAGGGAAACAGAGGAAGCCCCCAGCCAAGCCCTTCCCCAATTCCCAACTCACAAAATGGTGAACAAAAGAACATGCGTGGTTTTAAGTAAAGGATAACCAAAAGAAGGGTACAAGTGCCGAGGATTTAGCAGACAGGTGCTGGGGGGTAGAAGCGAACATTGCTGTGATGTGGGAAAGCCTGGATTATACCCGAAAAGATGAAAAGTTACAAAGAGAAAGAAGGGTCCATGCGGTACCGTCTTGGTTTTCCTTCTGTCTTTTTTGCTTTTCTGAATCTTCCTGTGTGTCCATTTGTTCTGCTATATGTATATGTTCCACCTGCAAACTACACATGTGTTCTACCTCAACATGTATGTTCCAAAGGGTCTGTCCTCGGGCTTTACTCTTCTCCCACCTGGATATTACTCACTCTCCTCCACATCAGCCACCCTCCATTCAGATGGCAACACTTGCAGGCCCGGGCCTCCAGTTTCAAAGTCTACCTGGCCCCCACCCCCACCCCAGGTGCCTCTGGATCCCTCCTGGAGCCTGCAATTGCCTTCTTGCAACTTGAAACCCATTGTGTACAGACCAAATTCTCTTCCCACCCTCTTCCCAACTTCTGCTAATGGTCATCAGCCCTGGACCCTCTTCAATTACCAAGTCATTCCCTTCTGGAATATCTTTTTTATGCATTCCTCCCCTTTCTCTAATTCTTGCCTCAGTTCCTGCCATGGCCTAAAATTGGTTTCCCCACCTTGCTCCATCTCACCCAACTATGATCCCAAGCAGTATTTTTCTTAACCACAGTTGTAACCTACCTGTGGGTTACAAAAAATTGTTTAAAAAATAAAGCAAAACAATGGAACACAACAGAAGGTATCAGTATTTTACATACAGAAAACATGTTATTTTACACAATTTTTGTTTCAAATAAAAATCTATGCTTCACAGCTTCCTGCTTGGAGTGGGTTGTTGTTTGAACATCCCAAGCTTGCTGGCCTCTGGTTCTTCCCTCACCTGTTCCCTTGGCTCTGTTTTCTCCACATATTGACTCCCACATCTGTGTTCAAGAGGCAGTGTGGTGTGGTGGATGGGGTAGGGTGTTGGAGTCACATCAACCAGAAACTGACTCTAGGCTCAGTCACCTACTTCTTGGACAAGTCATATAATCTAATAACTGAAATTCTTTGTCTCTAAGAAGGGGAACTTAGGATCAGCGTGAGTATTACATGAGATAACACGCATAAAGCACTTAGCGCGAGGTGCCCGATAGCATCCTATTCAGCCTCTGCTGTGACCAGTGTCTCCAACACACCTGACACTGTATGACAATGTCTGTGTTCATAACCACAGTGCTACCGCATATAACGCTATAAACAATTATAACACAGTGTCATGTGTGTTAAAGACGCGCAAATGTTCTTTCTTTGGTCTTACTCCAAGACTTCTTCCTATTTGTATTCTGTTTTATATTCAGTGAATCTTGTGTTTATTTATCTTTTAGTTTACTTAAAACTCCTAGATCAGAGAATTTTTTAAAGCTACCTAATGTTTTTCACGCTACCCAGTAAAATGACTTTCATATAAGAAGTGCTCAAAAAATCAAATGGAATCAAAAGCAGAACTTCTCCCACACTGTATTCTAGCCAGAGGAAAAAAATATCTGCATCTGTGAGCCCTGAGTACATCCATGAGAGGGATTCCTGACTCTTCATCCTAATTTTGTTCTGAACTCAGAGGATGGTCGCACATGTATCCCTGAAGGTCTGTACCGTGTCTACTCTTAGAGCGGGAAATAAACCAGAATTACTGTTCGCCTTAGAGAGAAACTAGGAAGATCAGGGCTATAAATTCTGAGGGGTACTTTTGGCATGAAAGCAGAAAGCAAGGGATCTTAAACTAGTTATTTTAGGGAGAAAGGAGACATCAAATCTTGAAAAGTGGAGTGAGTCAAACACACCAAAGATCAAATGTGTAAATCCCAGGACTGTGCTTACTCATTTCTTGTAGTGAATGCTCTTTTCCTCCTAATCCATTATGCTAATACACATGCCACATTTTATGAGGCCAAGGTGAAAATGAATCAGGTTCTATTGTAACTAAGCCTGTTTAGCTGACACATGACACCCAAATGGATTTCTAGCCCAGAAAATCAAGCCTGCTGGTATCTGCTAGGAGGTGATGAATAATGAGGTAATCACAAAGGATTGTCTCACCAGCAAGGAGGTGGCAAAACAGGCTTTGGATCTGAAGTTTTAACCCTTTTGACTGGACATCTGGCATTGCAAATATTGTTGTGATTAGGCTGCTGTAATTCTGGCCGACCCATATCTGGGCCAATGCCCGTGGCCCTGTTTCGCTGAATTTTGCAGTGAGGGAAAACATGTAGCTGCCTATAGCTGTCTGCTCTAAGAATCTTCAGCGTTCCAGTTGGCTCTTCACATTTCTGTGGCCCTGGGTCACTCACTGCCTTTGCTTACTGGCTTCAGTACACTTGGCCTTCATCTTATAAACAGCAGAGAAGGAGGTGCTCGGGCACAGACCTAACTTATTGACCAGGAGAGGAAATCTCTAGTAGGGAACGAGCTGCAGTTTGAGGCCAGCAAGAGAGCTGTTCCTAATATCAGTACCAGTGTCAAAACAGGCCAGGTGAGAAGCCACGTGCCACTTTCTCCCAGCCTTAAAGCAACAAAGATAAACTTCAATCAGCAATTGGGTTTTAATTTTAAGTATTACATTTTAATTTTAAAGTATTTTCTTATGGTGATTTGAATGGCACCTTTCTCACAGTTGCACACGTGTTTCCCTTTTCTGACTCCACTGCTGCCTCTTCTCACTCACCCGGGCTTTATCCATAATAATTGTGACTGCAGCATCCTCACCTCATCTGTAATCCTGAGGCAGGGAAATATGCCACAAAGAGCTTTCTCTGACCTAAAGTTGCTTCAGACAGATGTGGGTCCAAATCTTTCCAGCTTGTGTGACAGTGTCAAGGTTACTTAGCTTCCCTGTCTCTAAAGTGAGATAGCAGCAGAAGCCGTGTCATAGGGTTACTTAGAAGAAAGAATAAGATAGTGCATGGACAAGCTAGCACAATGCCTGAGTCCCCAGTAAAGCACGGTTACCATAATAATTATCCCGAGGTGACATGAACCCATTGTCTTTATTCTATGCTTCCTTCCAAAGCAATGTGGTCTTGTCCCATGCAATGCCACCTGGTACTGCTGCAGCTGGAAGGAGTGTCAACGACACCACGTCGTGTCCAGGGACCACACAGACCCTTGGGAGTGCCACAGTGGGACTCTTCTCTAGACAATGCAATTCAAGGTTTTTTGTCTCAAATTTTCTAACTAGGTTCTTTTGAACAGTTCTATCGAATTTCCAATGATGACAAATTTTTGCTCCCCCTTAAAATTATCAGGGCAGGCATGTTCTCCCTCTCCCTTCAATATTCTCACGGACAGAAGGGCTTGCTTCTAAAGAAGTATTCAATAGCTCTTCAAGGATTGTTGTTTTAAAAACTATCTGTTCTGAAGGTCATTCAGAATTTAGAAAATGTTATCACCATTGGAAAAGGATTTTAAAATACAAGTGATTAACAAAACACAGCCAAATTCCCCCCAGTCCCAGGGAGAATCTACTCTCTTTACATTATTTTTTCCACATTATACAAACGCTTAACAAGGATGGCAATTTATCTTTTTATGGCCCATGTTGACATTTTTTCTCCTCCCAAGAGTCTATGTAGTATTAAGATTTTTAACTTTCCTTAGTTGCTATAAATTCTTTTTAAAATATGCAGACCCATTACTTTTCCTACAAAAATAGAATTCATGACAAGAAAACCGAAGACATCTCTTCGAAACCTCAGATGGCACTGAAATACCTAAATAGTAATGTTATTTCTATTTTTACATTTCTTTTTTTCATTGTGAAACATCTTTTCTGAAAGGACATCTTTATTCCAATTAATATTTCCACTTTAATTTTTATCATACTTATTAATATTAGGATTCTATCTTAATGTATTTGCTTAATGTATGTATCATACTTACCTTCTTTTTGATTATTTAATTTTTTTTATTTAGTAATTTTGTATCAAGTAGGTCTTTAGAAAATGTCACATAGGTGGATTTCTCTTTTCTTATTTTTACATTTCTTTAATTAAGACTTCTTACTCATATACTTCTTTGGCAGTGACCATTATTTTCTAACTTATTGCATCTACATTTCCCATCAGGTCCCAGTCTTTGGAGTCTTTGAAGGCAGCAGCCACCCAGCTTTCGAGAATGATCTAGAATCCATTGCCAGCCAAGTCAGTGGGCTCTAGTCTAGACGGAGCGTGGGACCTGAGGAATTGCCCTGCTTGGTTTATATCTATTTCGGGAAGCATCACACTATATATACACAGCATTTGGTGCTGATTATTTATGATTTCTGGCGATTTCTATAAAATGTTAGGCATCAGGGTTTTGGTGAGGCATATAATCCCCTATTATAACTGTTTCTATGAGGAAATCAGACTTGACGTAATGTCTTTCTTGCTTAAGTTACCTTTACTGGGAGTGTGGGTGGATTTGGAAGCTGCCCGGATTTCATCTTGCCATAGGTAATTATATTATGTGTTTAATCAGTCTTAAAAATTTGTTGGCCATGTTCTATTACTTTTGTAGCTGTCCTGACTTTCTGTATTTAGATGTTGTTTAACTTATACTCTGATGTCCACCTTCTGCTTACATGTAATGCTAGTCCACTGCTCCTTATCAAGGAAGTCTAAATTGAAAGGCCATTCCTGGGGATCAGATGTAAGATGCTTCATTCTGACTCCACAGTGCAGTAACTGATATGTCAACATTCCACTGTGATAAACAAGAGGTGAAGATGTAGGTTTTCAAGAATAATCTCTTGTTAGCTCCAGTTTGGTTATTTGACAGCCCATCTGGTCTTCGGCCTGACTGGTATGTTTAAATCTTTCATATGCTTTTTAAAAATTATTGCCTCCTATTTCTATGAATTTGTAAATCTTAACATTCCTCCAGTACAATATGAACCTTACAAAAACAGAAATACATTGCAAAAAAGAAGAGATACAAAATAAATCATTGATTCAATCTTATTTTTATAATTGTCATTTTTGGATGATAACCAAGAATGGATTATTTTTTTTGGTTTTGCTTATGAATGCAAAGTATAACTCCCTCCATTGTTATCAGAACAAAGATCACTTACTCTGAATGGCTCAAGCTATGTAAACACAGCTGGTCCAATAGCTTGAGTGGCGATGAAACAGTGCCACAGAAGAGATGGATTCAAGGGTGATCTAGGGACTCGGATACTCTTGTGGAAAAAGCCCAAAGGCCATATTGTGTCTACTCCTGACTATAAAGACAAACTTGAGCTGTCAGGAGAAGTTTTTCTCTTGCTAAATGATATAGTCTTAGAACTATAATAGATAGAGGGTACAGAAAATATATATCCACATTTTAAGAAAGAAAAAACTATATTAAAATTGTAACACTCAAGTCACATTTGACTTCTGCAATTACCAGAGACACTCAAATGGGACTTGTTCATCTTTTATTTTTGGTGTATACTGAGTATTACAATTTTAATACAGTTTTTTCCTTTCTTAAAGATGAACACAAGTCATGTTTGAGCACCTCTTGTAAGTCAAATGTGATTTGAGTGTTACAATTTTAATACAGTGTTTTCCTTTCTTAAAATGTGCATGCTCTGTATATAGTCTATTAGAGTTCCCAGACAAGCAAAATTTTAAAAAATTGCAGGGGGCTTATACAAGTTGTCAACTTTTAATCTTGCCACCTAAGACATAAAAAGTGAAAATTATCATCAACTGTTTCCATCATCTCATTAAAAAGAACATTTTAAAATAAAAAAAAATTAATAAAGCCTACCCCTTTGAAATGAATACATCTGGGGCGGCGCCTGTGGCTCATCGAGTAGGGCACCAGCCCCATATACCGAAGGTGGAGGGGTCAAACCCGGCCTCGGCTGAACTGCAAAACAGAAAAATAGCCGGGCGTTGTGGCGGGTGCCTGTGGTCCCAGCTACTCGGGAGGCTGAGGCAAGAGAATCGCCTGAGCCCAGGAGTTGGAGGTTGCTGTGAGCTGTGTGATGCCACCGCACTCTACTGAGGGCGATAAAGTGAGACTATATCTCTCCAAAAAAAGACCAAATGAAATGAATACATCTAAGCTTTACAAAAAACTGCCTTCTCACTTTTGCCATGAGAATACTTTGTTTCACACACTGTGGGGCCCACTGGTCCCTGTCTGGGTCTCAATCCAGTAAGTACTCAAAAACAAGGGGAGGTCTGAGCTCACAAGCATCCTGAGGGCTCGGCACACCATTTTCCTCGTGGACAACTCACAGGAAAGCCTGCCAAACTCTAAGCTTCACATTCCTAGCATATGCTACTCATGGCCATGGCTGGGCCACAAAGCCTTGCTTACAGGCCATGCGGACTCCTTTAAGACCAAGTCTTGGCATGAGAGCCTGGTGCAGCCATATTTCAACTATATCATACACAAAGCAAAGGCAAACTTTTAGTTTAAATTCTCATCCAGACCTTTTGAACTGTATGTTTGGAAATCCTTGATATTTGTAAGGGAAAGATGCTGAGACATGAAGACTCTCCAAATATATGAATATGCAGATATTTGCATAGGCTTCTGGCTCTTTCGAGAATTATTTCTTTTTTGAGACATGTGCATTTCCAAAGCACATCATCTTTCTAAATGAAGCAAATATTTTTGAAAGATTTACTCATGGTTTTATCCTTTACATGATGACTATTTTTGTTTTTCACAGAAACCAAGTTTTTAATCACCCTGAGAGTTACTGCCTCTGTGCTAGGGGTAAAGAACAACAGCTACCATGACATCTGAGTGGAGAGGGATGCTGAGTGGCTGGCTAGACTAACTCACTTGCTCCGCAATCACTCCTTCACACCAGCTTCAAAGTACATATGATTTGAATTTGAACCTCAGCAAAACTGCCAATTAACACATAACAAACCTTCATGGTCGATTGCAAATATTCAAAACCTAGAGTGTTAAATCAGTGAATACCAAGGGTCTCCTGCATAGTTCTCTGGCAGTTCAGTGTTACATAATTTGGGGTGAGAGACCCAGGTTGCTGTTGGGAATGGTAACGATCACTAACTACATCTTCCTTTGTTACAGTGCTAAGCATGGTAAAATGCAACCAAAAGATATTTTTAAAACCATCATACCAATCTGCTACATAAATTTCCCTTGTTTTCATTATGAGCCGGCATGGAGATAAATGGAGTCCATGAATTAACAAATCGGAAGACGGCTGAACATTGTTCAGGAGAAAAAACTAGTTAAAGGTCTTTTTTTATTGCTGAGATATTATGTTAAAGAAAAAAACCTCTCACATTTACTAGCATTCTCCAGGATTTAATGTTCTTTCAAAATAAACCCAAACTACTTTGCCTGGTTGCATGCGTGATGACAGATTTTGAGAGGGAAAAAAATCAGCTACCAGCCACTGGGTGGCTAAACAACAATGTGGATGGAATGCTGCATCTTCTCAGCTGTGAGTGATGAGTTAGTCCCAGCTGACACTGCTGTGATATGGGCACCCTGCATTGCCAAAAGTGTGTCAGTTAACATTTATCTGGGAAGACCCTCAAAGGGTATATACCTGATGCCAGAAATAAAACATGCGATGGACCAAGATTCTCTGCTTAGCCCATCCTCAGATTTCATCAGTCTCAGAGGGAATAAGTCCTAAAGTTTAAAAGTCAAAACAACATACATCTATTGAGTATTTATTTGAAATCTAGAACCCTGTTTTGAATAAGTCATAAAAGAAGAGAAACAGTCCTTGTCCTAAAGGTGCTCAAAGTCGTGTTGTGCTGACAAAAATCAGAAACTATAATAGTAACAGTCACCGAGCACTTACTAGAGACCCACCCCTGTGCAGTTTTATTTAATCTTCATGATAACCCTAGCAGAGGGTTCTAATGTTGTCCAAAAGTTAGAGACCAGAAAACTGAGGCTTAGAGAAATGAAGTAATTTACTGAGGTAGGTCCTGCTGACTCCAAAGTACAAGCTCTTAACCATTAAATCATGCACACTCACTCACACATGTAACCCGAGAAAAATAGAATTGCATTCTATGGTGATGACTCAAAGATATTCATTGGTGCTTTATGTAATGAATAAACATGAGTTGTGTTAAATTTCCAGCTGATGGACATTTGTAGATGTCTGGAGAAGACGAGAGGAATCTTCAGACACCAGCTCCAACACCATGTTCTTTCCTTCCTTGAGGGAGGGGACTTCTGGGAGTGCGTCCCTTATGCTATCTAACAGCATGTCACTTTTGTCATTTAGTGCAGCGATTTATGTAGTTGTTGTAATTCTCAATTAGACTGCAGGCTCTTGTACAAAAAGGATTTGGTTTCTTGCTTAGTATTTAGTAAGTGTTTTAAATGTAATAGGACCTCGGTTACTGAGCAGGTATGGGGGAGGTAGTCACCTAACATGTGCTCTTTATTTCTGTGATTATATTGTAAGTTTCTACAAATTGCTTCAGCTTATATGTTGGCAGATATTATTCCATGTAACTCTGGAGAAGCGAATCAAAGGCAAACACAAATAAGGTGTATTTGTCAGTATTCTTCCTCAGATTACTTCAGCAAAGCCAGTTAAGAGGAAATGATAGTTTCCTGGATAGATTTTGATAATACATTGTGGACGACAGATTCTAAGATGAAGCAAAGGCTCCGTCTATATCCACCTTATCCACATAGGTTGATTTTATTTTAGAGAATCCTTTTAAATGAAAAATAAAAAGATACAATAAGAACTCAGATTTTTTTCTTTCCTTAGTAATGTATTTTCTGTTTTGTCAATTCCTTTCATTTTATTTACACAAACTATTACAAATTAAAGTAAAAAGCTGATGTTTCTATTTTAGAAATAATTACCATTTAAAATACTTTAATGAAAATCTAAAAATAATTTTGAATTGATTCCAATGGTACTGATGGGCAAAATTATTTTAATCATCTTTGTTGCATAACATTATTAATGTATAACAACAGTAATTGCGCACTTCATTCTTATCATTCGTGAGATTTTAACCCCTTCACTCAAAAGTTGCATATGGGGCATCTGTAACTGCTTATTTCCAAAGAACTGTTTGAGTAGACGTTAATCCCTCAGGACTTATAAAAACAAGTATGTTGGCTTTAGTGAAGGGGTGAGTGCTTGCTGCTCAGGAAGTCGATGGTGGAAAAGGGAAAGAGTAGAATGCCTATGTTTAGGTTTGCTTCCTAGAATATTTATATAGATTTACCCCTAAGAGCTACACATAATAAGAACCATTTAAAGTAACCAGGGATGTGAAGGCTGTATATCTTTCTAGAAAAGATATTTTCTCAATTAATTTATATAATTTTACAAATTGACAAGTATTAGCAAGTCAAAAATGGTCAACTCAGATTGTGGCAAAAGAGGTACTGTTTTTAGCCCTGGGCTGCCTGGAGGAGGGGAATGCTGAGCAAGTGGTCCTCCACTGCTGAGATCACAGGCATAGACATCAAGAACAAGATTTGGACATTGGACGGGTACTAAATCCAATCTCCCATTTAAAGATAACCTCTTATATTTCATAGCCAAAGCAGCCAACAAATAGCTATACTTGTCTAACCCCCAAGGGGTCTCACCCAGCTCTCTCCCGTTGTCCAGGGTTGTGAGTGACCTTTGTGCCAGTGCCCGCATTTGGTGAGGATTTAATTTCTTCCATCTCCACTCAATACCAGCCATACTATTTATCAGTCCTCACAACTCCACCCGAATATCCTAGCCTAATATTTCCTTGTCTTCTTTAATTCTAAAATTCATCCAGCTTCAAATCTATTTACCTTCACACATTCCATCTCAGAGAACTCCCTCCCTAAGAGTGCCTCTTGACCTTGTCATAAATTGACCTTGTCAGTTTATGCCTCCTTATAAGTTTGGTTTATCAATTATCCCATCATCTCCTTTCTCATATAAAACCTAGCTTAAGTCTATCTCATCTTAAAAGAAATAATAACTTCTGTAATGGGTTGAATAGTGGCCTCAAAAAGCCATGTGCAAGTCCTGACCTCCCTCTTCCCGGTATCTGTGTACATGACCTTATTTGGAAAATAGGCTTTTGTAAATATGATTAATTAAGAATCTCAAGATATGATCATCCTGGATTAGAGAGGGCCCTAACTCCAGTAATGGGTGTTCTTATAAAAGGCAGAAAATGAGAAGATTCACAGAGACCCAGAGGAGAGGGCTACGTTGGATGGAGTGAGAGACGAGTTATGATGGCACAAGCTAAGGAAGGCCCAGGGCTGCTGGAAACCACCAGAAACCAGGAGAGGGACATGGACCAAGTTCTCTTTCAGCACATCCAGAAAGAACTGACTCTGAAGACATCTTGATTTTGAACTTCTAGCTCCTAGAACTGTGAGGGAATAAGTTTCTGTTGTTTTAAGTGAGGTAATATGAGGGAATTTGTTACAGGAGCCCCAGGCAACAACTCTATGCCCATTCCAGAAGCCTCTCTACTTGTCAGTTATTTCCTTCTTTTTCTTTCCCTTTTCTGAGGAGATGTATACTCACCAGTAGTCTCCCTCCTGCCCCGAGTGTAACCCTGAAACCACAAGCCTCAAGTTGTTACCTCCCATCTGCCCTGTGTGATGAGCACAGCCCTTGCTCCCTCTGCTGCCCTCCCCTCTGCATGGCTCAGCCCTCTCTTCTTCATAACTCTCTTCTCTGTTGGCTTCCAGAGTATTGCCTCCCTGGGTCACCTTCTCCCTTTGGTGTCTCTTTCAGGGTCCCTTCAGTGGACTCCTTTCCCTCTTTCTCACCTCAATTTCAGCACATCCAGGCTTATTCCTTGGCTCTCTTCTCATTTTCCAAGAATGTTTTGTACTTCATCTCCTACACATATCTCACATCTAATCTTTGCTCCCCATCCCACAATACTGCTGTCAGAAGAAGGTGGTGAATAGAAGATCTCTTTGGGCTTCAGGTTCCTCCTCTGTACAATCACAAGACCATCCACCAACATGGTTGCACGAAATAAATGAAAGTGCGTAGAAAAGCTCCATGGATACTCAACACAGACTAGTTCCTTCCTCTCTCCTAGTCCATATGTGTATTCATTAATTTGCTCCAGATATATTTATTGAGGACTACCATTAACAGGCTTGCCCTCCGTATACTAGATACACAGGTTGCTTACATTCTAGGGAAGAAAAAGAAAATGGACATTTAAACACAAATGGACACTTTAGACAGTGATGATTTCTATAAAGAAAACAAAGTAGACTGGTCTATTAGAGAATGACCAGGACGGGGAGGGGTGCCTTAACTAGAGTGATCAGGGAATCTCTGTCTAAAAGGCAACATTTGAGCTGAAAACTGAATGATGAAAAGCCAACCCTGCAAAGATTTTGCAGGAAGAACATTCTAGGCAGAGGGAGTCGCCAGAGCAAAAGAATGAGTAGGATAGAGCTTGGGTGATAACAAAAAGGAGGCCACCACATTTGGACCACATTGAGGTGCGAAAGGCTGAAATCTTTCATCTGGATGATTGTCATTGCCATCTGAAGGAGCTGTCCTTGCGGGCCTCTTTTCACTTCAAATCCTTCCTATTGTTAATAGAGTGAGCTGCCAACAATCCCATATATCAATGGGCAAGAGACATGAATAGAACCTTCTCTAAAGAAGACAGATGAATGACTAACAAACATATGAAACAATGCTCATCATCCCTAAATATTAGAGAAATGCATCAAAACCACCCTTAGATACCATCTAACTCCAGTGAGAATGGCCCACATCACAAAATCTCAAAACTGCAGATGCTGGCGTGGATGTGGAGAGAAGGGAACACTTTTACACTGCTGGTGGGACTGCAAACTGATACAACCTTTTTGGAAAGAAGTATGGAGAACTCT
>CAUYRH010070481.1:0-36008 GCA_963574655.1 Perodicticus potto
GAAGGAAGTTGCTGTGAGCTGTGTGACGCCACGGCACTGTACTCAGGGCGATAAAGTGAGACTCTGTCTCCACAAAAAAAAAAAAAAAGCCCACAATCCATCTATCAATGGGCAAGAGAGATGAATAGAACCTTCTCTAAAAAAGACAGATGAGGCTCGGCACCTGTGGCTCAACAGGCTAAGGTGCCAGCCACGTACACCTGAGCTGACCAGTTCGAATCCAGCCCGGGCCCGCCAAACAACAATGACGGCTGCAACCAAAAAATGGCCAGGCGTTGTGGCAGGCACCTGTAGTCCCAGCTACTTGGGAGGTGGAGGCAAGAGCTTGAGGCTCTCTCTCAAAAAAAAAAAAAAAAAGACAGATGAATGGCTAACAAACATATGATAAAATGCTCGTCATCCCTAATTATTAGAGAAATGCAAATCAAAACCATCTGAGATATCATCTAACCCCAGCAAGAATGGCCCACATCACAAAATCTCAAAACTGCAGATGCTGATGTGGATGTGGAGAGATGGGAACACTTTTATACTGCTGGTGGAACTGCAAACTAATACAACCTTTTTGGAAGAAAGTATGGAGAACCCTCACAGAACTCAAGCTAGACCTCCCATTTGATCCTGCAATCCCATTACTGGGCATCTACCCAGAAGGAAAAAAATCCTTTTACCATAAGGACACTTTCACTAGACTGTTCATCGCAGCTCAATTTACAATTGCAAAAATGTGGAAACAGCCTAAAAGCCCACCAACCCAGGAATGGATTTACAAGCTGTGGTATATGTATACCATGGAATACTATTCAGCCATTAAAAAGATGGAGACTTTACATCTTTTGTATTAACCTGGATGTAACTGGAACACATTATTCTTAGTAAAGCATCACAAGACTGGAGAAGCAAGAATCCTATGTACTCAATTCTCACATGAGGATGGTGCAGGTGGGAGAAGGGAAGAGCAAAGAGAGGAAAGGAGGAAGGGAGTAGGGGAAGGGAAGAGCAGAGAGAGGGAAGTATGGAGGGGGAGGTGGTGAGTGATGGTGTGTGACACACCTTTTGTGGGCAGGACATAATTATAAGAGGGACTTTACCTAACAAATGCAATAAATGTAACCTGGTTCTTTGTACCCTCAATGAATCCCCAACAATTAAAAAAAAAGAATATAGGCATAAGTAGCACATTTCTTAAACTGATTGAAGCCATGTATGACAAACCCACAGCTAATATCATAATGAATGGAGTAAAACTGAAAGCTTGAAAGCTTTTCCACTAAGAACTGGAACAAGACAAGGTGGTCTCTATCACCACTACTATTCAAAATAGTGCTGGAAGTTCTTGCCAATACAATCAGGCAAGAGAGGGAAATAAAGGGCATCCATATGGGGGCAGAGGAGGTCAAAGTCTCCACTCTTCACTGATGATATGATCTTATACTTAGACAACCCCAAAGATTCAACCATAAGACTCCTGAAAGTGATCACATATATATATATCAATGTCCCAGGATTATATCCACAAATCAGTAGCCTTTCTATATGCCATAACAGCCAAGATTAGAATATAATCAAGGACACAATTCTCTTCACAATTATCTTTCAAAAAAAAAATGAAATGACAAATTAAATACCTAGGAATATACCTAACAAAAGAGGTGAAGGACCTCTATAAGAAAATTATCAAACACTAAGAAAAGAAATAGTAGAAGATATTATCAAATGGAAGAACATACCATGCTCATGGCTGGGGAAAATCAACATTGTCAAAATGTCTATACTTCCCAAAGCAATCTACAGTTTCAGTGCAATCCCCATTAAAATACCACCATCATACTTCCAAGATTTGGAAAAAAACAATTCTTCATTTATATGGAACCAGGAAAAGCCCCATATAACCAAGGCAATTGTTAGTAATAACAACAAAGCTGGGGATCTCTCCCTACCAGACTTTAGACTATACTGCAAGGCCTCAGTGATAAAAACAGCATGGTTTTGGCACAAAAAATAGAGACATATTCACATTTGGAACAGAATATAAAACCATGAGATGAAAATAACATCTCACAGACACCTGTTAGTTGATAAACCAAACAAGAACATACACTGGGGGAAAGAACCTCTATTCAATAAATGGTGTTGGGAGAACTTGATAACCACATGTAAAAGACTGAAACTGGGCCTGCGCCACTTAGCACTTACAAAAATTGATTCAGGATGGATAAAAGATTTAAGCCCAAGGCATAAAACAATAAAAATCCTCAAAGAAAGTGTGGGGAAAACACTTGAAGATATTGGCCTAAGGAAAGATTTTATGAAGAAGACTTCCATGGAAATTGCAACAACAAAAAAATAAACAAATGGAACTTAAACGGAAAAGCTTCTTTACAGCTAAGGAAACAACAACCAAAACAAACAGACAACCTTCAGAATGAGAAAAGATATTTGCATATTAAGAATCGGACAAAATGGCTCTGTGTCTGTGGCTCAGCAGGCTAAGGC
The DNA here is from genome assembly GCA_963574655.1 of Perodicticus potto. NCBI lineage: Eukaryota > Metazoa > Chordata > Mammalia > Primates > Lorisidae > Perodicticus > Perodicticus potto. The sequence goes on from CAUYRH010070481.1 coordinate 2,497, forward strand.
GCCAGCCATGTACACCTGAGCTGGTGGGTTCAAATCCAGCCTGGGCCTACCAAACAACAATGATGGCTGCAACCAAAAAATGGCCAGGTATTGTGGTGGGCACCTGCAGTCCCAGCTACTTGGGAGGTGGAGGCAAGAGACTCGCTTGAGCCCAGGAATTGGAGGTTGCTGTGAGTTGTGATGCCACAGCACTCTATTCAGGGTGACAGCTTGAGGCTCTGTCTCAAAAAAAAAAAAAAAAAAGAAAGAAAGAAAGAAAGAAAGAAAGAAAGAAAGAAAGAAAGAAAGAAAGAAAGAAAGAAAGAAAGAAAATCGCTGGTTAGAGGTTTCCAACTTGGGCAGTTGGAAGGTATTGAGTGTTATCATCCCTGAGGAATAGCAGAGTTTTGGGGGGGGTGGGGTCAGGGGGAGGGTGAATTGAGGTACATAGGGATCAGTGGTGCCAGTGTCTAGTTGGTTATATGCATCCTGAGCTTCGAAGGGAGGTCTGGGTGAATTGTGCCTGGTTATGTTGCCAAAGGATTGGGTTCATGTTTTTAAACTGACACGTTTTGTTTTTCTTTTTGTGAGCATGTCTTTCTTCAAATGTTTCCAAAAGTGTATCTTTTTTAAAAAACCAGATTAAACCCTCCCCTATAAATATTATTTACCCAGCTAGATCGTAGATATGAGGACAAAGATCCTACTTAGGGCAGTTTCTTGTAAGAAACACTAAAATGTATGCTTGTAACAGGAGCCCTTAACTTTTTGGCACAGTTACTATGTAAGCGCTCATATTTCAACGAATGATGTGGCTGCAGCTTAGATTCTGGTTCTTTAAAGTCATTGCCAGGCTTGTCTGACCTTACTGCCAAGCAGCTGGGACGGCCTTTACTGGAAGATAGCCCAACGTACCTTTCATGTAACTAAGTTCCTAATATACTTAATACTTGAAAATGAGCTGCTCTCACTTAGAGTAGGGAGGGGCTGCATGCACATTCTTCCCTCCCCCTGGGCCTAAACAAAAATCACCCCAAAGTTAGAAGCAGAATGGTTCCCATGTTCTTTTTTTGTTGGCGCCTGTGGCTCAAAGGAGTAGGGCGCTGACGCCATACACTGAAGGTGGCGGGTTCAAACCCAGCCCCAGCCAAAAAATAACCAAGCAAACAATGTGCCAAATGTTGGAAATAGCCTTTCCTCTTATGCTTTTATTCTTTGGATTGAAGGCTGCTGCTTACTACCTCAAGCCTGCCAGTTTAGCATAATCCCAGCCTGACCTGCATTAAACTGGCTGTTATTAAAACCTTTATCTACATTGTCAAAAGTATTTACTTCCTGTCACAAGCGGTTACTTTTGCTGACTTCTTAATGACTTACAAAGTACAACTATGTCTTGAACAAGGTAAACAATGTGGCTTTTTGTTACATAGTACAACGTAAATTTTCAAAAGGCAGTGTGTTTTCTAGTTTTAATAGCTTGCTTGGAAATTTAGTATGAACTTATAGACAAATGTGATTGCATTTGTGATGTTTATGTTTCACACAATTATTATTACTGATTTTAGTTATTCGTTTAACTATCAGAGGAAAGGCTTATGCCATGATGGTATAAATTTTTTTGGCCAAATGTTAACCAAGCCACTATTATCTTTTCATAATTGTATTTCAAATTTAATTGTTAATTTATGATGTTTTGAATAAAGAATGCATTGATTTACATGGCTTAAAAATCAAATGCTGCTTTTTAGAAAGTGTACCCTGAGAAATCTTGGTCCTACCCATCCTTGTTTACCCTCTTTTTAAGCCCATTTCATATAATACTTTTTATTAATTTCTGTTTATTCTTTCAGACTTATGCAGAAAGCTAGTTCAAATATATATTATTTCCTCCTCTTTTTACTCAAAAGGTAAGATACTACTATTTTACACCTTGGTTTCTTTTTAAAAAAATTTTTTTTGTATCCTGGAGTGCTCTTTTCAGATTGGTCAGTACATAAAGATTTATTCCTTTTCTTTTTCTTTTATTTTTACTGCATAATATTCATTTGTGGATATATGCTATAGTTTATTCAACTAGTCTCCTGTTGCCAGGCACTTTAATATGTTCAGCCATTTGCTATTATAGATAATTTCATAGTGAATAACCTTGTATACGTATTATTTTGTATGTATGTTGGCGTTTGTGATTGTTTAGATTCCTAGAAATGTATGCTTGGTGTAAGATAAATGCTTCTATAATTTTGACTGATTTTATTGAATTCCCATCATGCAAGACTTGTACATTTTGCATTTCCACTAGTAGCTTATGAGGATCCTTGAAATGTCCTTGTTCCACAGCTTAATAAGAGAGTGGTTGGACTTAAACAGATTTTGCCAAGCTGAAAACAAATGCTATCTCACTCTGTTTTTTTATTTGCCTTTCTGTTTTCATGAGTTAGCTTATCATGTTTGAAGGCCATTCCTATTTCTTTTCCTTTTTCCTGGTTAGAGGTAACTGGAAAGTAATAAAATCATGAGCAATATAACTTTATCTCCTAGAGAACTGAGAAACTCCAGAATATATAAATGGGGCTACATTTTATTTTTTATTTTAATGATGGAGATAGGAGAGAGAAATAGAGGTCTTTAAAATTTAGGAAAAATAGAGGACATGGCTTTGGTATTTATTAGAATTAATTTGCTTGCCTGTGTTAGAGAGTCGGTTGTTTAAGGCCATCCTGGTGTGACAAAGTTGAGCCCATTTTCAAGTCATATTGGGTAGATGGAAGCCGTTCCCATGGGTTCATGAGTATAGAAAAATGTTGATTTAGGGGACCACCAGTTCAAGAAGGCAAAAGTAATCTATTCTAAGGAGTTACACTCCGCCTTCTCAGGCCTTTCTCTTTTGCTGAGAGGACACAATTCTCGGGTTTTAGTCAAAGATACCTCTTGGGATTTTTTATTTTAGGGACCCAGAGTCATGGTGGGCAGTAGGGCTCTGTTCTGCAGAAGGGTGTGATCTTCTTAGGCCTTTTGAGTAACTATCTCTGGGTTAGTTTTAAGTGGCAGATGGTATTAAAAACTTCACTGCTTTGGGGGCTGCTGTCAGTCTTGCTTTCTCTGTTTCTCTAGCCTCTCTCCATCATTCATAAGTTCAGGTTGTGAGCCTTGAGGCCTTTTTCAAGTTTTTGGAATTTATATCAAATATTGGAGCTAGATGTAAGAAGACGCGTATTGTTAAGATAGTTGGTCCCTTCCTGGTATTAAGATTTTAGTTAGTAAAGAGTTCAAAAGGCTTCAGACAGGAAAAAATGGCTGGGTTTTTATCTTCTGAGAGATTTATTATGTCTTTTGATTTTTAAGATAGAAGTTGGGGGCGGTGCCTGTGGCTCAGTGAGTAGAGCGCTGGCCGCATATACCGAGGGTGGCAGGTTCAAACCCAGCCCCAACCAAACTGCAACAAAAAATAGCCAGGTGTTGTGGTGGGCACATGTAGTCACAACTACTTGGGAGGCTGAGGCAAGAAAATCGCCTAAGCCCAAGAGCTGGCGGTTGCTGTGAGCTGTGATGCTAAGGCACTCTACTGAGGGTGACAAAGTGAGACTCTAAAAAAAAAGGATAGAAGTTGGTATGTAGTAGGTAAGAGTATAGCAAGGTTAGACTTGCTGAACTCTGGGGCAGAGGGAAGCTGGCGGAGGATGGGGGGGAGCTGGGCTAAAGGTGGGGTGAGGTGGTGGCCAGGCCTACGAGCATCATCACCTTCTCGGCCATCTGGCTCCACCCTCACCCAGGCCTGCCACACTGGTGCTAGTGTCATCTGCCACCTGGGGAGTGTGCATGGCCTCCCCGGCCATTGCTGCCATATCTGCAGCCCTGTGGGCTGGGGGCATGTGGTTGTTGGGGGAGGAGGGGGAAGCCAGAGGAGTCAACAGCCAGAGGGTAAAGGGATTGGCGAATGGGGGTGGGAGGAAGGCCTGGAGGCCCAGGAGTGGGTTAGAAGGTGGAGGAGTGGTAGGACTCCACTACCTGGTAGTGAGCTCCAGGACTCCATGCAGGAGGGAAGGTAGAGAGGAAGAACAGGGAAGAGAGAGAGGGGAGGTGTTGGAGCAAGGAGTATGTGGTGAATAGAACACAGTTTGCATAGGGAGTGGCAAGAGTGTAGGGAGGGAAGGGCCTGAATATAGGGGATTTTGTTCCATCCACCATTTGTTTTTCTTTTGGAGGAAGTTATTTAAGTCTTCTAAGATATTGAAATTAAAGGTTCCATTTTCCAATTTATATTGAGGTCAAAAGAGATAAGGCTGGGGTGTTTATGTTGAAGGGGCGTGAGGGCCAGCTCCCAAGTCTCAGATGTCCTTCTCCAACCTGGGTGAAATTACGGCATCCCCTGATTCCCAAGATCTAGGATATAAGTGAGAGAAGGAGACTCTGAGAAGGTCTCAGAGACTTGAGGTCTTTGGGACCTCACAAGAGGGCACAGCAATGGGACTGTCATGAAAAACGAAAGAAGATTCAGAAAAGTCCTGAGTCCCCTATTTTTCTCAGTCACTTGAGGTCCCCAGGACCACAGAAGCCTAAACCAGCATCCAGTGGTGGTAGTGGAGCAAAAAAAATGAAATGAAACCCCTGGTTGGGAGTAAACAGGTGAAGAAGTGAGAGCAAGTTGAAGACGTAGAGTCATAGAGCAAGCCAAGGGAGGTTGTGTTAGAGGTATTTAGGACCTACTCACCCTTAAATGGCAGTTGGTGTAAAATTCGCTAAAATTTTCCAACAGGCAGATCAATGGAGTGGGATCTGGGCGTGAACAGGACCAGATTCCAAGGAAACCAGGGTGGCTACAGAGGCTGGCAGCCAGCCTCCAGTCAGCCACCAGTCCTAGGTTTCAGCACCATATGAAAAGTGGTGCAGGGGCACCCAGAGATGAGACTGGGAGTGGAGGGATTCAGGCCAGCTTTATTGAAAGGAATGGTCAGCAGCCTGGGCAGGGCAAAGGTGGTGTCTATGCTGGGGGCAGGGAGCAGAGACCCCTTTTATATAGGGCTGTAGAGAGTGGGCAAATTCCACAACTTGCCCAGAGGGCTTTTGGTAAGTTAGGGTCCTTTGGCATTAATTTCTTTGTGTGTGTGTGGGGGCGGGGGGAGGCTAACCAAGTCTTTTGTGGTGTTGTTGTAGGAGGAGAGAAGGAGGAAAAGGGAAGTGGGTTTGTGTGGGGCCACGTTAGGGCTCTCCCAACAAAGACCTTATTACACTATACATTTTCCTGGTATAGATAATTGTCACATGATGAACCCTAGCAAGTTACAAAGGCACTTTTTTTTTTCATTTTGACTTGAAATCTCAAGTTTTTTACTTTATGAAAAATGGCCATTTATTGTGTCAAGGGTGATGTAAAATCCAAATATTTACTGATACATATATATTAGACCTCAGTTAAGTCAAATAACGGAGTCAGTGTCTTTATTTTTTAATGATTTAGTAATATATTTCATAGAATCTTCATCAAGTGTGGTACAGTTCTTGTGATTTTTTTTTCTTTATACATATAGCACGTATAGGTGAGCTATAAGACTCCACTAAATTTAAGCGTTTCAAGGCAGGGTTATATGGTGAATAACCAAGGGCTTGCGCTTTTTACTCAAGACACTGTGCTTTAACTTCACACCACAAATTATTAATTTACCAGGGTAAGCACTTTTCATAAAACAGTTTTAGCAAAAATACTAGCCCAGAAACAAGTGTCTCTCTTCACTTCTTATACCAATGAATCATTCTTACTAAGATAAAATGTAAAAGACCAGAACCTTTTTTTCTTTTTTGAGACAGAGTCTCACTTTGTTGCCCTCAGTAGAGTGCTATGGCGTCACGGCTCACAGCAACCTCAAACTCTTGGGCTTAAGCGATTCTCTTGCCTCAGTCTTCAAAGTAGCTGGGACTACAGGTGCCTGCCACCATGCCCAGTTATTTTAGAGACGAGGTCTCACTGTGTCTCAGGCAAGTATCAAACTTGTGAGCTCAGGCGATCTACCCGCGTCAGCCTCCCAGAGTACTAGGATTACAGGCATGAGCCACCACGCCCAGCCTAGGATTACTGATTCTTTGTATGATGAGTGTGAGAAAATTGAAAATTGGACTGCATATAGAGCATTATGGTAGATTTTAGTAAGTTTTGTTATGTCACGGTAAATGGTAATGGGTAAATAGAGTAAATTGAATGTCTTTATGTTTGGGAAATTACATTTATCTTAAAGAATGAAGGCCGTAAGCCATTAAAGATGAATTAGATGACACCTAATGGTAAGAAAGGGAGCTGATAGTTTAGTTTAGTCAGGTCAAATTTTTAATCTCTCTCTTGTAAGAGGAGAGTTTCAGAAGCATTCCGTTTTCCTTTTTTAGATAAAGTAAATAAAAAAGCAAGTATCAGATAATGGAAAAGACTGCTATATATCCTGATTAAAAGCATTATAAGGTAACTGTGTGTGTGTGCACAGTTTGATAAAATTCACTTTTTTTTTTCCTTTTCAGGTTTTTATTTATTTGTTTGTTTATTTTATTAAATCATGGTTGTGTACATAAATGCAAACATGGGGTACAATATGCTGGTTTTATATACAATTTGAAATATTTTCATCGAACTGGTTGACATAGCTTTCAGGGCATTTTATTCATTATTGTGTGCAGACATTTATATTCTACATTTAGTAAGTTTCACCTGTACCCTTCTAAGATGCACCGTAAGTGTGGACCCACCAATTACTCTCTCTCCGCCCATCCTCTCCTCTCCCTTCCCCTCCCTTGCCCCTTTCCCCATGATCTTGTACTGTAATTGGGTTATAGCTTTCATATGAAAGCTATAAATTAGTTTCATAGTAGGGCTGAGTACATTGGATACTTTTTCTTCCATTTTTGGGATACTTTGCTAAGAAGAATATTTTCCATAAAATTCACTTTTTATGTGCTTGTTTAGATTTGTCAACAGCAAGCTATTAATTTCCACTCTTAATTTTCACAAATACTGAGCACCTTGTAGATGAGTTTATTGCACACTGTGATACTACTACTTTATTATGAGTTGGTATTATTTCTTAAATAGCCACAGTGGCACCTTTTTAAAAAAAAATTAAACTGAATATTAGAATACTAGAAGGTTGTTTAATTTTGTCAGTGTGTATCTGAACTACTAGCAGTATTTCTCTTGTCACTAAATTAAATGATACATTCTAATTAATATATTAGAATTAATCTTTGGTCTGTTTTCATTTCATATATTAAGAGTTATATTGTGCAAACACAGTATTCTCTCAGAAGAGAATATTGTTTCCTATTTCTGAGAGAATAATTAGAGAGCTTAATGGATTCAAATTCCTCTGACCCACAGGAAGTCTCAAGAAACTTTGGGAGGAGGATATAGCACTGACCAAGAGAGATGGAATCTCTTTATCCAACTTCCTTGCTTTAGCACTAAAGATCTATGTGAGATTTTCATGGGAAAACACTGTCACATCAAAATGTGGTACTTGAAAATATTATTTGTCAGCACTGGTGAGATTAATTCAAGTTACTGTCAAAGCTCTGGGTTGCTAGCTGCTGCTGTGTCCAGCTCTGTTTAGTCTTTTTTTTTGTTTTTTTGAGACAGAGTTTTATTATTTCGCCCCTCGGCAGAGTGCCATGGTGTCACAGCTCACAGCAACCTCAAACTCTTGGGCTTAAGTGATTCTCTTGCCTCAGCCTCCCAAGTAGCTGTGACTACAGGTGGATGCCGCACACTCAGCTATGTTTTGGTTTGCAGTTGTTGTCGTTTAGCAGGCCTGGGGCCAGGTTTGAACCCGCCAGCCCTGGTGTATGTGACCAGTGCCCTAGCTGCAGAGCTACAGGAGCCAAGCCATCTGTTTAGTCCTGTCTTTGTCCTCATACCTGCATTCTCCCTATCTTATTCTCTGAATTGGTCCATTTCTTCCCCCCCTCCATAACCTTTGCTTACATTTCTTTTTCCTGTCCATCTGGCTAAGCTCTTTTAAACTTACTTGAGAATATGCTGTCTTGTAACTTGGCAGCCTGAGTGAACTCAGGTCCCACTTTATTGGAGAGGGATGGCCTTGCTGTGTTATAGTCTGCCCTTTAAACTTTTCTACATATTGGTGGATTAAAAGTGCAGAAATAATTACCTAAGCAAATATAATGTGGCTGTTGCTAATTGTTGTTCTGGAGAACCACAGCCTAGAAATCCTGGAATAGAGTAGAATTTTAACCATTTGTCTTTATTCCCACTAAGTTACCTTAGTTTAGGCTGTCCTCATTTCAGCCTGCTCTGATGCAGTATGTCTCTTTCAGTTTATCCCTTGAAATTAGTATAGTGTAGTTGAAGCAAAAGCCCAGCAGTAACCAAAAGAAGTTAGATGAAGAGTGTTGGGGAACAGAGGAGAAATGTGAAAAAAAGTGGTGTTCATATTGGTCATCCTCTTGTTTTAGACTGATTGTTTGTGAGAGGAAAAATAATGGTAGAAGAATTTTTGTATAGTGTGACAGAAAAAAATGTTTCTAACATTGCTAGGAGTGCTTTATAAGAGTAACATTCTATAAGTAGATGAAGTTAAGTCAGACAGACTATCTGTGGAAAAGCATGTTTGTCCTTATTTCACTGATTTTTATGAAAGATACACAGTTCACCCTTGAACAACATGGGTTTGAACTGCATGGATCCACTTACGTGAGTTTTCTTCAAGCAAGCTGAAGGTGTAAAACTCATATGGAGGACCTGACTTTTTGTCTGTGCAGGCTACTGTGGGACTTGAGTATACACAAATTTGGGTATATCCAGGGCTCCTGGAAACAAGCTTCGGATTATACTGAGGCACAGCTGTATATGCAGCACTCAAATGTAGGCACATATTCCAGTAATTTTTTTTATTTATCCCAGATCTAAACATAAGTGGGTTTTAATTAAAAAGTGAACTTTCCAGTTACATAATCTTTTCTGCTATGTAAATCAGATAGATTCTGATTGCTATAGGCAAAAATGTCATTCTGAAATGGACAGATACTAAGTTTATGACTGATACATTCGAAAGGTATATTCTTTTGTAAGATAGAAATTATCTTAAGAGGCTTCTAAGAAGACAAAGGTTTTATTGGATAGAATATTTTGTGTGTTTTTATTATGTACTTTATTTGGATGCCATTATCTGCATAAACTTTTGGTTTATTTTATATATTTGGCGCCAGTTTTGATAGTTTTATTTTTTATCTATTATATTCATAGGCGAAGGTCTCAGTGATTTAATTAAAACACATTTTCTAACAAGCTCACTTACCAGTTTCTCCATCCTAAAGCAGATTAGAAGGGAGAGGGGAGTGTTCTAAGAATCCCGTTTAACAGTAAGAAGTAACCACTGACAACCTGATGAGAGAAAACTAAAACATGTCACGTTAAATGAGCAGAACAGTTCAGATTTATTTACAGAAGTGGTTGTTAACCTTTGAGTTATGGGTACCTGTCTTACTCCATTTTATGTTGCCATAATGGAATGCCTGAGACTGTAATTTATAAAAACCTAGATTTTTTTTATAAACTGGAAATTACTGATGTGTTATTTTGCATTTGCATTAAATAAGCTACATTTTACTATTTAAACAGTAATGTTTTGGAATCTTTATGTACAAGTGAGATTATAAGTATTTTTTTCCAATTCCATCTTTAGAAATGCCATGGTGGTAGCTTGGGATCTGCCTTGGTGGGAATGTTTACACTACCAAAACCACATAAATGAAGGTTCTCTCTGCCTGCATGCCCTAAGCTGGTTTTTAAACATTTACCAGCACACACAGATTTTAATTTATTCATCTAGCAAACATTTGAGTGCTTTTACGTTTCAGGCATTGTTCAGGGTGCCAAAGATATAACAGGGAATAGATAATGTTTAAGTGAATATACTTTTCCTAAATCTTGAATTTCATAATATATCATGGTGGTTTTGAGAATTTTTTAATTAAATAATGGTGGGAGATGCAGAGTCTAACAGAAAAAAAAATAAAGGTTAACAGTTTTCTCTATTGCAGAACCTTCAACATCTTAAAAGTGCGGTTGTATACATTACAAAAGAAGGGACTATAATCAGTATTATTTTCAATACATAACCAAGGAAGTCTTTTTTTTCCCCTGAATATATTTCACGTTTTTCAGAAATACTTTTTGCTGGTCCAAGGCAATCACATCCCAGAGGTGAGGACTTGGTGAATAAAGGCCTGGGATGTAGGTCAGAGCGGGTAGGATTTCTGAAGACAGACCCTTCCCACTGTCTGTGAATCTGTGGTTGACTTGTAGGTTGTAGATTAAATTATTTTATTTCTATTCATTAACAGTATTTAAAAGAAAAAACATTTTATGTAATGAGAAAGCACTGTTCTATTTATATTGTTATTAATTTTAGAAAATTGTTTTCCCTTCTAATCTAATCTGATTTGAGGACACTTAATGATATGTGCATGTGAACTTCTACCGCCACCTGCTCTCTGCTGCTGTATTTCTTCTTAGCCCCAGGCGTCTGTTCTTCCAGAGCTTCCCCCTGTAATAGGAGTCTCTCAAACCCCATCCATCTACCATTTCACTTCTTTACTTTTTTCATTTACTAGGCTACAGTATTTCTCCAGGTGTGGTTGATAGGCTATTGATTGATCCGTTGCCTGGGTGGTACTGAAACCATAGGCTTCTGGGGCTCACCCCGGATCTACTGACCCAGATCTGCTTGTGTGGTACAGTGTCTAAATGTGGATTTGTTTTTTATTTATTCTCCTTAGGACTGTGTCTCCTGAATCTGAGGTTTTATCTATTCTGAAAAAATTTCAGCTACTATGTCTTGGGATATTGATTTTCTGTTTTTTTCTTCTAAGACTGTAATTACTTTTTCTTCTTACCCTGTTCTTTTTTGAATTAATTACATTTTTTTTTGGAGACAGAGTCTCACCTTGTCACCCTAAGTAGAGTGCTATGGCATTAGAGCTCACAGCAACCTCAAACTCTTGGGCTCAAGCAGTCCTCTTGCTTCAGCCTCCCAAGTAGCTGGAACTGCAGGTGCCTGCCACTACAACCAGCTAGTTTTTCTATTTTTAGTAGAGAGGGGAGTCTCACTTTTGCTCAGGCAGTCTCAAACTCCTGAGCTCAAGCAACCCATCAACCTCAGTCTCCCAGAGTGCTAGGATTTTCTGTGTGAGCCACCATTCCCGGCTAGATCTTATTCTGATCTTAATATCTCTTCATCTTTCATATTTTCTATTTTTTCCTCTCTGCTGCTTCAGATCTGTCATTTAGTTTACTAATTTTTTTTGTGGGGGGGGGCCAGGGCTGGGTTTGAACCCACCACCTCTGACATATGGGGGCAGTGCCCTACTCCTTTGAGCCACAGGCCCTGCCCTAGTTTACTAATTTTTTTGTGTCTACTCCAATTGATATCTTTAATTTCAGGTATTGCATTTTGTATGTCTAGAAATTCTTTTTGCTCTTTTTTCCTCTGTCTCCCAAACCATATATATTTTTTAAGAGTCTCACTCTGTTGCCCTGAGTATAGTATTGTGGTGTCATCATAGCTTACAGCAATCTCTGTCTTTTGGGCTCAAGAGATCCTCTTGCCTCAGGTTCTCCGGTAGCTGGGACTATAGGCATCCATCAAGATGCCTGATTATTTTTCTATTTTTAGTAGAGACAGAGTCTTGCTTTTGCTCAAGCTGGTCTGGACCTGGTGAGCTCAAGCAATCCACCTGCCTCCAGTCTGCCTTCTGGAGTAGTAGGATTACAGGCATGAGCCATCATGCCTGGCCTGCCAAGTCATTTTTGTTAGCCTTTTTCTGGCCCTTCTTTTATTTCTATGAATCTTAAAAGCATACTTAATTGTAATTTTATATTGTGCATCTATTAATTCTAAGATTTTAACTTTTGCAAAGGATGGAGACCCTGCGGCCTTAAGGCGACACTGTGGTCTTCTAGGTACTTAAGTGTGGCCTTTTGACTGAATCCAAATATCACAGAACAAATCCTTTTATTAAAAGGAGTGCAGCAGAGAACTTGCTTGTACTGTATCACATCAGACCTTTGTTTAATTCTTAATAAACTGTTCACTTGTTAAAAAAAACAAAAAAACGATTTATTGTGAATATAAAATAAATTAAAATGTGGAATGCATCCTGTATAGTGCTTGGTAAATAATGGCACATCCTCAAAGATAGTAACTTAATATTATCATATTTGAATGCAACTTCTTTCCCCTTATATTATTTTTATTTTTGGTGTTCTACCTTTTGTTAACTTAAAATGAATACCTTTATATTTGTAAATACTTAGAATGTACTTTATTTTGGAATAATTATTTGTTAATATAAAAATATTTGCTGAGTAAAAAAAAAGGAGTGCAGCAGAGAAAGATGAAGGCTTTCTTACTTATCTCCTTTGGTGCTTGAAAAAGAACAATCTTGAAATCAGAAGGCTGCAGGTTCCTCACCTCTGCCTTCTTTTTCTGGAAGGTGCCTTATGTTATTACCAACCCAGAAACGAATTTATTTCTTGGCTTGAGGCTCCTGGTCCTTGAAGTAACTATAGATTTTAACCATATACTCAACTGAGGACAGGCTTGTAATTATGGATTTCCAAGAAAGATTCCTCATTCCAGCAAGGCCTATTTCAAACAAGGCCAATTTTTGCTTGTATTTGCTCTTTTTATGGATGAATAGAACCCACACCTGTGGGCTGAGGGGTGTGGCCCAACAAGGGTGTTAGTTTTATGTAGTGTCCTCAATTCTAGCTTTCACCACATCTAGTAAAAATCAAAACTCAAGTCTCTGGACTCCAAGTTTAAGCTCAGGTCATGACTTTAGCTTTGCTTACAACTATACTATTAGTTCAGTAAATCCATTTAACAGATTTTTTTGTTGCACTAATTACTGTGTTATTTTTGTTTTTGCTACCTAGGGATTTCTTGGGAGTTAAGCACTTCATTTAAAAGAGTGTTTTTTATATCTTGCTTGCCATTTTTAGGTATTTATAATGGGAAGGTATTTCATATCTAATAAGCTAACATATTTCCAAAAGAAAAACCCTGAGAGAGTTTTATGCACATTGGGGTGTGAGTACCATTGGCCTAGAGATACTGCTACTTCTGTAGTGAGAAGTTGGATTTGGTTACTTGGGATCCCTGCTTCCAGGCCATGGATATGGTCCATGGCCTGAGAGGTAGCAGGCTGCACAACAGGAGGTGAGCCATAACTCCACGACTGAGCAAGTGAAGCTTTATCCATGTTTACAGCTGCTGCCCACAAGGTCTACTACCTCCTGAGCACCACTTCCTGTGAGGACGTCCCGGCACCCACCTCTCCCCCAACTCTTGGAAAAATTGTCTTCTATGAAACCAGTCTCTGGTGCCAGAAAGGTTGGGGAGCACTGTTAACTTGTCCTTTCCCAAATTCAAATGCCACTGTTAGGTTTTATTCGTATTATTAGTTACATTGACGTTTGTGGTCTGCCAATCACCGTTTAAAGTGTCATTGATATGGACAAGTTCATTTTGAACCCCAAGATTCAAATTGAACTTTGAAATGCATCTTACTAATATGCTGGGACTGCCTGTACAAATTATTCACAGTTTCTTTTCTTTGTCTATGTCTAGACATTAACACTGATAAGTGCATTTTTTTTACAAATTAATATCATGGTCTCAATCATTTTATTTTCCTTTTTCAAATTAGGATCATGTAGTCCTAGAAATCTAGATCTTTAATTATCTGGTTTCAAGAAACAAAGAGCCATTCAAGTTAATTCAAGAAAAGCGAGGCTGTTGTAAAGATAGATGTGATATGGAGCTGGAAAGTTGTCAGGAACTCAAGGCAGCTTAGAGATCTGTTCTGTTCTCATGATCTCTTGCTTTTCCCTGTGTATCTGTTCTTTCTTTGTTCTTTGTCTCGTCATTGTATCTTTTCCATTTCTTCAAACGGAAAAATCCTGTGTGCTGTGACACTAGCACAATTTTATAGTATCGTTTCACAGTGAGTTACATTGCATGGTGGTACTACTTCTCAGTATTTCCAGTTTCAAAGTTTTATAGTTGTGCTAAATAATACATTTGTCACTAGCTACAGGTGGCTTTAAAAAACCAAAATTAAAATAATGTATAGGATTTGTATGTTAATAATTACAAAACACTTTTGAAAGATAACTAAGAAAATCTGAATAAACAGACCTTCCAATAGTGTTCGTGGATTGAAAGATTGTACGTAGTAAAGATGTCAGTTCTCCCCCAGTTGATCTATACACTTAATGTACTTCCAATAAAAATCCCAACAGTATTTTCTTTTAAATACAGGCAAGCCAATTTTAAAATTTGTATGGAAAGGCAAAGGACCTGGGATAGCCAAAGCAACTGTGAAAAAGTTGGAGGAATCACAATTCTTGATTTTGAAAATTTGCTATAAACCTATAGTAATCAAGACTTTGTAGTATTGGTAAAGGATAAAAACAAGATCAATAGATCGATATACGGATCAATGTAGAGTCTAGAAATAGACCCATGCTAATGTAGCCATTTGATTTTTGACAAAGGTGAAAGGTAGTTCACTTTTCAAAAATAGTATTGGAATATTTGGACCTATATACATGTAAAAAAAGAATATCAAACTAAACTTCATACCTTAAAAATTAACCTCAAATTTATCATAAATCTAAATTTAAAACTATAAAACCTTTAGAAGAAAACACAGGAAAAAATCTTTGTGACCTACAGTTAAGCCATGAGGTTTTAGATGTGACACCAAAAGCACAGTCCATAAAAGAAGGAGTTGATAGATTGGAGTTCCTCAAAGTTAAACTTTGGCTCTGTGTATCAATTTGCCATAATACCACAGTCGGAGATGGTGGTGGGGCTTTAACAATAGAAGTTTATCCAGAATCATCAGAGAAATGCAAACCCAAACCACCCTGAGATATCATCTAACCCCAGTGAGAATAGTTCTCATCACAAAGTCCCAAAGCAGCAGATGCTGGCACGGATGTGGAGAAAGGGGAACACTTTTACATTGTTGGTGGGATTGCAAACTAATACAGCCTATTTGGAAAGAAGTGTGGAGAATCTTCAAAGAGCTAAGGCATCTACCCAGAAGAAAAAAACAATCATTTTTTCATAAGGACGTTTACACTGGATTGCTTTCACAGCTCCATTTATAACCACCAAGATGTGGAAACAACCCAAGTGCCCATTGTCCCATGAATAGATTAATAAACTGTGGTATATGTATACCAGGGAATACTATTCAACTGTTAAACCGATAGAACTACATCTTTTATATTAACCTGGATAGAGTTGGAGAACATTCTCTTTAGTAAAGTATCACAAGAATGGAAAAGCAAGTATCCAGTGTACTTAATACTAGTATGAAGCCAGTAGATGATCTAAACACCCTCACACAAGAGAAAAACTCCATTTCATTCAAGTTGGGGGAGGTGTGGAGGGAGGGGGTTCGTGTGCTTCCAGTTAATGGCCACACCTGCTGGGGGTGGGACACAACTACTTCAGGGACCTTATCTAAGAAATGCAAACATTGTAACATAATCGTTTGTACCCTCAAAAAAATAGAAATTTATTTTCTAATACTTCTGGAGATTGGAAGTTGAAGGTTGAAGTATTAACAGGTCTGGTTTGTCTTGAGGCCTCTCTCCTTGGCTTGTAGGTGTCTGCTACCTTGGTGTGTCTTCACTTGGCCTTTTCTGTGTGTGTGTGAATCTCAGTCGTTCTTTCCTCATTTTATGAGAACATTAGTCCTATTGTATTAGAGCCCACCCATGTGACCTCATCTATCCTTAATTACTTCTTCAAATGCCCTTTCTCTAGTACATTCTAAGGTACTGAGTTTAGGATTTCAACATGTGAATTTTGGAGGACACAATTCAGTCGATTGTGCAAAAGACACAGTTAAGAGAATGAAAGACAAGCTACAGACTGAGAGAAAATATTTGTAGAGCATATCTGATAAAGTCCTTGTATCTAGACTATATGAAGAACTCTCAAAATTAATCAGTAAGAAAATAAACATCCCAATCAAAACATGGACAAAAGATTGGAAAATACTTCATCAAAGGATGGCAGATAAGTACAGGATTAGCCACTACGGAAATGTAAACTACAGCCACCATAAGATACCATTACACACTAATTAGAGTGGTTAACATTAAAAGTTACAATATCCACTATTGGCAAAGATGTGGCAACTGGAACCCCTCATATCTTGATCCTGGGAAGGAACAGTGGTACAGTCTCTATAGAAGGAGTTTGGCAGAATTACAGAATTAGACATACACAAATCATAGATATGACCTAGTACCACTCCTGGGTATTTATGTAACCTGTACATACCAATGTTTATAGCAATTTTATTTATATTTGCCAATAACTGAAAACAACCCTGATGTCCTTCAATTGGTAAATGGAGACACTGTGATAAATTCAATACAACGGAATGCTACGCAGTAATACAAAGGAATAAACTAATGATACATGCAACAAGTGGGTAAAAGAAGAGCCTCGAGTGGTTACATAACGATTTAATTTATATGATATTCTCAACAAGAAAAACTGAAGTGGCAGAGAACAAATCATTGGTTTTCAGGGAGGACATGACTCCCAGTGGAGTTTTTTCAGTGATTAAACTTTTCACCAGGTTCCTGATGGTGGTGATGGTGGTGGATATACAAATCTGTATGTTTGTTGAAACTTATAGAACTATATCCAAAAAAGAATCTATTTTGTTGTCTTGTAGTTTCAAAAGGTTAAAAACTTCAAATTTTAAATATTTTATTGTATACACCCATAACAAAATTCAGTTCTTCAGTTGCACTGGCCATATTTTGAGTTGTCAGTAGTACTTGTGCTATGGGCTAATGTACTGGACAGTGCAGACACGGAGTATTTCCATCAGTGCGGAAAGTTCTGTTGGACAGTGCTGTCTGAGAGCCGGGACCAGCAACTTTTTCAATAAATAATACTTAAGGCTTTGTGAGCTGTGTAGTCTCTATCTCAGCTACTCAACCCTGCCTGGATTGTGAAAGCGGCCATTGACCAGTGAGCATGGCTGTGTGCCAACACAACTTTATCTAATACAAATAGGCATGCTTGCTGACCTCTATTTTAGAAAATTTGATTGGCTTATGTTTGTGTGTCTGCTCAGAGTTTATTGGTAGAATGCTATAATTTGTAATCCAAATTTAATAAAATTTTAATTGTTGGAGACTGAAAGGGGTTCTTCAGTACTACTGGAAGGACAGGTATAAATCAAGAGTGTCCTGGGCAAACCAGGAACATATGTCACCCTATCAATCTTCCTAGGAATTGGTTGCCCTTCTAATGGACTCATACCTAGTTCAATCAACCACGGAAAAGCGAATAAAACTATTCCTTCAGCAGTGAGTGGGTTATCCATTTCCCTCTGAAAGGGAGTGTTTATGTGGGAGGCACGCTGAGGTTTGGCTGGCCCAATGTACACTCAGAATTGTGTTTTCTTTTGCAGTTTTTGGCTGGGGTTATTTTGGAACCCACCACCTCCAGCTTATGGGGCCGGCGCCCTACTCCTGTAGCCACAGGCGCTGCCCCAGAATTGTGTTTTCTGTCCCCAAGCTTTTGCTCATGCTTTTCTATGCCTATTTCCCATCCTTTCCTTTATGTTTCTTGTAATCCAGGCCATCTTTCAAACCTCTGCAAACATGATATCTTCCATGAAGTCATTGAAATACACTCTTTTCAGACTTATAAGTTTGTAGTTCTGTTTAAGTGGCTTGGTGTTTTAGACTAGGTCCCCAGACTGATTGTTTATCAGCAGCACTTCAGTAGATTTAAATACAGATTCCTGAGTTCGATTTGTAATCTACTGATTCAGAATTCAAAATTAGTGCCAGTGTCTTGTTGTTGTTTTGTTTTGTATTTAAACTCCTTATATGATTTTTTTTTCTTTTTTTGAGACAAATTCTCACTTGTCGCCCTTGGTATAGTGCCATGGCATCATTAAACTCCTTATGTGATTTTTATGTAAGCACAGGGAGAGGTCAGAGGAGCAAGCTGCAGCCCGGTGCTATTCATGGGGTGCAGTTAGGGGACTCTGCTGGGTCATCCTCACGTGAGTGACTGCATATCTAACATTTCCAAACTGTGGTTCCAAGGACAGAGCTTCTAATATTCCATCAGGCTGTGTCCTACTGGCTCAGGCCTGCCCTGCAAAGGCAGAGACTTAAGGAACAATGATTGTTTTTGTTGTTGAGATCTGGTGGGGCTGAGGCAGGCAGGGACTCACCTTACCCACACCTCTTCACTAGTATAATTTAGACTGAAATTATTCATATAAACATTGACTTTTAGAATTAGAGGGAACTTTAGAAATAGTCTGTTTTCACCTTCTTGTTTTTAAATTGTGGACAGAGGGGTCAGGTAGAGGACACAAAGGAAATTACTTGCTCAGATCCCATTACTTGTTACTGGCATAGCCAGTACTAAACTTTGCATTTCTTAACTCTTATTTCAGAACCTCTGTTTATATTTGTGTTTGATATCCCTTTTTTACTGTACATAGGAGATGGTCACATTTTTTACTGGTAATGACTGTCTCTAACTCACTTTATGTAGTACCTAGCACATTTTTTGGTGTTTAATGATTGCTTCTTGATTATGTTGTTTACCTCCAGTTACACTTAAGGAATTACTTTTCTGATAATTGGAGATAACTACTCAGCAAGTGGCATGAAACCATCAGAAAATTTCTTTCCAAAACTAGTTCTAATCTGAATGTCCTCTGAAAGGCTCACTGAACTAGAGTAAATTCTGAGACAGTTTTGAAGTTTTGTGTTTTCTAAGAGCCCCTCTAAACAGATCAGTTCAAGACCCATGGGGTTTTACTCAGTAGGACCACTTCTGTTTCAGAAATGTTACTCAGAATCTCTGGGAGGCTCTGTGGGATGCCTAAACCAGAATAAGGTGTGGGACTAGAATTAGGAAAAAGTTTATGGGAAGTGATGATAGCCCAAGATGAGCTTCAAAGGATGTCTTTTAGGCAGGGGATGGAGTTTGGGGCAAAGATGTGGGTAGCATTGGGGAATGGCAAGTTGTTCTGTTTGCTTAGAACATTAAAGCAAGTTAGAGAGTGACTAGGAAGATAAATGAGGGTGGGGGCAGATAAAAGGTTTTAGAGGTAAATTGCTGTATTTCACAATTTGATATCCATGTGCAAAAGAATGAAATTAGATCCCTACCAACATCATGTAAAAATTCACTCAAAGTGCATTATAGACCTAAACATAAGAGTTAAAACTATAAAACTCTTAGGAAAAAAGTCGTAGGAAAAAAATCTTTGGGATCCTATTTAGGGAATGGGTTCTTAGCTAAAACACTGAAAACACGAGCGACAAAAAATTAGTAAGTTGGACTTCATCAAAATTACAACTTCTGTGATTCAAAGGATACCATAAGAAAGTGAAAAGACAACCCACAAAAAGGGAGAAAATATTTGCAAGTCATGTAACTGATAAGGAATTTATATCCAGAGTATCTATCAAGAACTCAATAATAAAGCTGGGCCCAGTGGCTCACACCTGTAATCTTAGTATTCTTCTATGCTGAGGTGGGTGGATTGCTTGAGTTTGGGAGTTTGAGACCAGCCTGAGCAAGAGCAAGACTCTACCTCTACTAAGAATAGAAAAACTAGCTGGGTGTTGTGGCAGGCATCTATAGTCCAAGCTACTTAGAAGGCTGAGGCAGGAGGATTACTTGAGCCCAAGAATTTGAGGTTGCTATGAGCTGTGATGCCACGGCTCTCTACCCTTGGTAACAGAAAGAAAGTAGCAGATACTGGCAAGAATATGGAGAAAGTGGAATCTTAATACATTGCTGGTGATAACTTAAAATGGTATAGCTACTTTAAGAAACAGTTTGACAGTTCAGTAAAAAGTTTAACATGTGACTTAGCAATTCCACATTCTTACTTATGTGTGCAAGAATATTGAAAACATAAGTCCACATTAAAATTTGTGTGTTTAATTTTTTGTAGTGTTATTCACAATAGTCAAAAAGCAGAAATAACTCAGATATCCTTCACTGATGAAGGGGTTAACAAAATAGTGTATTTCCATGCAATGGAATGCTATGTGGCAATAACGTGGATGAATGTGTGACATAGATGAGTCTGAATATACTACCTTGAGTGAAAGAAAACAGTCACAAAGGGCCACAGATCCCATTTACACGAATTGTCCAGAAGGGTCAAATCTGTAGAAATTGAAAGTAAATTAGTAGTTGCCAGGGACCTAGGAGAGTAGCAATAGGAAGTGACTGCAAATGGATCTAGGGGTTTTTTTCTTTTGAAGTGATGAAAATGTTCTAAAATTAGATAGTACTGATAGTCATATAATTCTGAATGTACTAAACAGCCCTGAATTGCACACCAGTAAAAAGGTAAACTCTTTGTTGTGTCAATTACTGTCCTATAAAGGTGTTATAAAAAGTGTTGTATTCAGTGAAAAAATGAAATATTCTGACAAGAAATTTGGATTTTATCTTTAAAATAATAGCATGTCCTCCTGAAGAGTTTTAAACTTCAGAACGATGGGATGGGAACATAAATTTGGGAGCATGTCAAGAATGGTAGTTAGCTCAGTGAGGTGACAGAAGATTAGCTTTAGAAGATGGTTAGATGTTTAGAGTATTTATCCTCAGTTTTCTGCTCTTAACAAGTATGAAAATTTTAGATTACCAATTATGAATTAAAAAAATTTACCTTTGTACATGATAATATTTTGTAATTTCTACCTTGCTCTCATTTAAAAAAATACACTGCACAAACTGATTGAATAGAGAATAGCAGGGCAGGCGTGGTGACTCACGCCTGTAATCCCAGCACTCTGGGAGGCTGAGGCAGGTGGATTGCTTGAGCGCAGGAGTTCAAGACCAGCCTGAGCAAAAGTGAGACCCTGTCTCTACTAAAAATAGAAAATCTGAGGCAAGAGGATCACTTGAGCCTGAGTTGGAGGTTGCTGTGAACCATGACGACACAGCACTCTACCCAGGGCGACAACTTGAGACTGTCACAAAAAAAAAAAAGAATAGCAGTTGCAGAATGTTAAAGATAATACTGACTTTTAAATTTATCTTGGTATGTCACCTTGACCACAGTTAATTTAAAGACAA
Source organism: Perodicticus potto (assembly GCA_963574655.1). NCBI lineage: Eukaryota > Metazoa > Chordata > Mammalia > Primates > Lorisidae > Perodicticus > Perodicticus potto. Next base: position 23,646 of record CAUYRH010070481.1, read on the forward strand.
CAAAATGTGATTCATTTTAGCCAGAAGACTAAGATTCTTGATGGATCAGAATGCTATAATAAACATGGATTCTGATGAGGAAAAGGCCAGAAATCCAAGTTTCTGGAGAGCGTTTTTGTTATTTCCTCCTCCTTTTTGTGAAATATCTTAATATTGCCAAATAAGCTACATACTAGAAAATATTTCAGACAGAATAGTAGGCACAACAAGCAGTAATAATTTTAGCTGTCTGGTTTTTTATTGTCCCTGAAGGACTATAATTTAAAAACTGTTATTCTTTAGGGAAGTCTGGACTGATTTGCCTTTTAAAATATTATATTCAAGTTAAGCCTTGTAGTAAATAATGAGTTTGGTAAAGTACTCATCAGTAGTTACTGTTATGGTTTTTCTATTAAATGTGTGTTGGTGTTAATTACTAATAATTCTATTTTTAGAAGAGTACATCGTGTCCAGCAACCATTTTGGACACTTTGTGTAACTTGTATTGTCAGTTGAGAGTGTGCCCTCCTGTGGTCATTGGGTACAAAATTTCAGCTATAAATAATCATCTCGCTTTCGATGAGTTCACATTTCTTCTCTGCTGTTCTGTAATAGAATCACCCATACTCTGCTTTTTTATTTTAATAAACAAAAAACAAAACTATGGCATGATTTTAAAATGTTGAGAACTGGAGAGAGTAGCATTGTATCTTATTTGAAGGAGCTGCTAAAAAAGAGTAAGCCTTGAAGGACAGAGTATAAAGGAGAAGCCTAATAGAGAAAAGATAGCAAAGTGTGAGAAGAGGAAAGTAGTGTGCCAGAATTAACTTAGAAGCTTTATGACTAAAGTTGATGTGGTATACCTGAATATTTTTCAGGGCTTCCCTGTCACCCTTTACAGAAGGCTTCTAGAATGACATTCTGGTTTTATTTCTATTTCATCATTTATCTATCTTTTCATCCTAGGGAAAGGAATAAGTATTTATTCCAGCACCCTTTGTTTTAAAACATCTCTTTCGTACGGTGAAAATTAAGTTTAGTTTAAAATAGTGTCCAGACCTATTTTGCAATACCTCATATAAGTGGGCATCAGAAGTGCTTATTGGTTATGGGGATTTTCTTTGAAGGACCAAGTTTTAAGTGAATTTTCTCTGTGAATTTCACTTTAATTTTTCTCTTAATTTGCATGAGGAGAATTTTTTTAAAACTTTTGTTCTTCCTTGAATCGAAATGTTAAATTTTATATTTTCAACAATGGCTGTGCCTCATATCCACCTTTTTAGATCATTGGCTGATATTTTTAATGCCCTATTAGTCTTAGAATGAGTCCACTATTAGTGATATTAATCAGCTTTTGTCAGGTGGCTCACTGATCTTCACCTATCCATTAAGAAGCAAGTGTTGCAACAAGGAATCATCCTGGTCACATGAATGAATTTTTCTGTGGTTAGGAAATTGCATATATTTTTATTTGTCGTTACAGAAATTAGTTTTTTAAGTTTAAACTATTACAGTTAATGGTTTAAACTATTTTGAAAGTTCTGGTCCAATTTTAAAGCATTTTATTTTTATTTTATTTCATTTATTTACTTTTTTTAGAACCAGAGTCTCACTTTGTCACCCTAGGTAGAGTGGTGTCATGTTACAGCTCACAGCAAACTCCAGCTCTTGGGCTCAGGCGATTCTCTTGCCTCAGCCTCCTGAGTAGCTGGGACTATAGGTGCCTGCCCCAATGCCCAGCTATTTTTTTGTTTCAGTTTGGCTGGGGCCGGGTTTGAACCTGCCACCCTGGGTATATGGGGCTGGTGCCCTACTCACTGAGCGACAGGCACCACCCACATTTTAAAGCATTTTAAATTGACAAAGAGTTATTGCCATTTTTATACAAATTGAACAGGCAGTTGCTGCTTATTTATACATGATTACACAGCTGTAAATACCAGGAATCTAATATTGTGTTTATTTAAAAAAAATTTTATTTCTAATACATGGCTTGCAAAAATATATTTATTTTGTATTGACTACATTTATTTGACTGTACCATCAAGTGTGTTTAAAAAGATGCATGGGGGCTGTTTTCATAATTATATAAGTAATTGCATTAGCCTTTCATGTTCTAAAACCTTTCCAGGGAAAAATTTAAGACCAATCTGTTCACCTAGACTTTATTTTATTATTATTTTTTTTTTTTTTTGAGACAGAGCCTCAAGCTGTCACCCTGGATAGAGTGCTGTGCATCACAGTTCACAGTAACCTCCAATTCCTGGGCTCAAGCGAGTCTCTTGCCTCGCCTCCCAAGTAGCTGGGACTACAGGTGCACGTCACAACACCCGGCCATTTTGGGGTTGCAGCCGTCGTTCTTTGGCGGGCGGGCCCAGGCTGGATTCGAACCCTCAGCTCAGGTGTACGTGGCTGGTGCCTTAGCCCGTTGAGCCACAGGCACCAAGCCTTTGTTCACCTAGACTTTAAATGAATTTCAACACAGTGGAATGCTTCAAGGCTTAGCTTCTAGAGTCAGTCTGCCTGGATTTGAATCCCAACACTGTCACTTACTAACTGTGTGATCTTGATGAGTTCTTTTAACTTGTCTGTGCTTCAGTTTCCTCATTTGCAACATAAGAATAATATCAGTACCTGTACCTCTATAAGATTATCATGAGGATTAAGTGAGTTGATGTAAAAACATTCAAAATAGTGCCAGGCACACACATACTAACATTTGTATGTGGATTAGCTGGGTTGTTTTTAATTGTCAGAATTACATTTGCACTTGAAATTTATTGTGAAGAACATACTATTGTTTTGTAAATATAAACCAGTTTTGTATTTCTTTAAAAATATTTTTGTAAAATTGAAAATAAACAGTAAGCTAAAATGCAGTTTTAACCAGCTTTTTAATGAAAGCTTTCTTTACAGTAATCTTTTTTCCTTCTTTTTTAGGCACGGAATGTTAACACTGGTGAATTAGCAGCAATTAAAGTAATAAAATTGGAACCAGGTAAATTATTGGAAATTTGATATTTCTTATTGCTAGAATGCCATTGGTATCTTAAAGCCTATTTTAATGATATTTGGTCAACATTTTCTTGGTTTTTCCCACTGTCTGGGGTCAGTAGAACTGGTTGTAGACTCCTTCTTCTAAGTCCTGCATACACATTGCTTAGTTCTTCCCTGAAAAATAATTGATTATTAGGGAAGGCAGGGGAATTCCTAAAGAGACTTTGTTCTTTCTGAACTCAGTTGAGCTAACTTGTGACCAGCTGATAATACTGTATTTCCAGGTTCACGTTATCCTGTGGTGAGGGGGCAGTGGGATGCAGGGGAAAGAACAGAACTCTGATTTGGGATGTTGTAGCCTCGTTCTTGGTTTCCCATTCCCTTGCTCTGTGAACTTAGGCAACTATAATAGCTTCCTGCCTCTAGGTCTCAGTTTTCTCAGGAGACCTGACTCTCACATTCTGTGTCATTAGTATCTTAACAGTTACCTTCCAACTGGAACAGCTTATTATAAAACCCCTTAAGAGTACTCCGTATTTGTTGTTTGCTTCAATTGCATTCTAGAATCCCCCACCTCTCCTAAAACCCACATCTTTCTGAGGTAACTACTCTTGTTTATTCTCTCTTAGAAACCCATTCTCACTCTTTCTCCTTCCCACCATATGCAGGTATGAACTATAATTTGCCATGTATACACTTTTTTGCCCATATTTTTGAAAATGTGAAAATTGAAAAATAAGGATGCACATTATACATGGGTAGTACTAATTTTGTGTCTACATAAATAATTTACTTTTATTTATGCTTCTGTGTTAAAAGTATAACTCTAGAAAGCAATAATGTTATCTGTATGCAAAATAATACCTGGAATATGGCAATTGTGCCCCTTACTTGCTCCCGGGCTCCCCAGCTGCCTCCTCACCAGGCAGGCAGTGCAGCTGCAGGAGCCTCTAGCCGGCCCAGCTGATTGCTCTGGACACCACCACCTCCACTAACTTGGAAGCAGGCACACCACTGTTAGCAATGCAGCAGTTAGCATGAAGACCTCTGGGAAAGGAGGGCAGCAGTGGCCATGCTGTGGTGCCTCCTCCTCTCTTAGACACACAAGGCACAGACCCAAGTTGCTGCGGAGAAGCTGGGAGCGAGCCCCAGACAGCAGGTGAGAGTGATCCAGATGAGCTGAGCACCCGACCTCCCCCAACTGCCCTCTTCCAGCCCACTCTCACCCCAACATCCTCTCATTTCCCATTCCCATCCCCATCCATGGTTGTTAGTGGAAATGTGAACATGGCTGTTCTGAAAACTCCAGCAGGCTTACAGGGTACTCAGTAACATGAATGAATGACACCAGCCTTTCCCAAATTTGTAAATCCTACAAATCACTCAAGGAACTAGTTAAAATGAGACTCTTAAACCAAACCCAAACACACTGAATCAACTGTCTAGGAGAAAGACCTTGGTATCCGTTCTATTAACAAGCATGCTAGGTGATTTTTCTATAGGCAAGTTTGGAAAATAATTACCTTCTCAACACCTTGGAGATTCAGATAAGTTACTGGCTCAAAATTACTATCTATGGGCCCAGGTAGTCCTGCACTTTCATGCTTCACTGCCAGGTACCCAGGCAGACAAAAACTTCATGGGAACTGAGGCCCAAGGTCACAACAACAAAATACTAGGACAGCTGGGTCGCAGAACCCAGGTAGACCCCAGCTCAGGGATCTTTCTCCTCAGTGTGGTGTCATGGGGTCCTCAGAATAGGGCCAGCTATGGGAGAGATGAGGCAGCCCCCAAAGGGCAGGGATCTACCATTAGGAGCCCAGGCCAGCCAGGGCCAGCTCTGACTCCTCATACCAGCTTCCTGGGAAGTGAGCCTGCTAGCCTTTTCAGCAGAGTGGCTATAGCCACATTCTCACCAACAGACATGGGGGTGGGTAGGAAAGAGAGGATGTGGGTACGAAGGTGGGCTAGAAGGGGACAGTTAGGGAGTTTGGGTGCTCAGCTCATCTGGACAGCTCTCACCTGCTGCCTGGGCTCTCCCCCATCTTCTCTGCAGCAGCCAGCTCTGCACCTCTTGTCTGTCATGACAGGAGGAGGCACCCCCATGTGGCCACTTCTTGTTCCCCTTTAAAAAATGGAAATGAAAGGTTTTTCCCTGAAAGTTTGGGTCAAGAGCTTGGATGTGCCTTGTACATAGGAGTATATTATACACAGCAAAATACAGAAATTATGCCTGGGTCCAGACAGTTCTGCAGCAATAATAGTGCCTTTCTGATGACTTCTTCCATCGCAAATTGATAATCTGAGTTTATTGGTAAAATAGGTTTGAACAAAAATTCCTTCAGAGATTTTTCAGGGTGGGTAAACTTTTTTGTAAAAAAATAAAGACCAGATACTAAATATTTTAGGTTGGTGGGCTATGTGGGGTCTCAGTATATAGTTCTTTTTTTATAGTTTGGCCACCTCTGATTTAGATCATCAGTAAACTTTTTGAAAGTGCTACTAAGATGAAATGTTCAGGATGTGCTGATTTGATTGACTATGATCAAATCACATCAAAAGATAATGAATAAATAAAACCTTTCCAGTTATACATATTTATACATTTATATAGACTAATTACTTTCTAATGTCACAAGACAAGGTTTTTTCTTTTCTGTGAGTCTTCTACTCTTTAATTTATGAGAAATTTAAGGATATTTCAAATTGTTGAAATCTGAGCTACTTAAAGATTTGGCATTCAGCCAACTCATTTAGTATATTTTTAAAATGTCCTTAAAAAGTTTGGAACTTCTAAAATCTTATTGTTCATCAAGTCAACTCTTTTCTTTTTTTGGAGACACAGTCTTGCTCTGTTGTGAGTACAGTCTCACTTCTCACTCTGGCTGGAGTCCAGTGGTGAGTGGTGCCATCTTACCTCACTGCAGCCTGAAACTCCTGGGCCAGGTGATCTTCCTGCCTTAGCCTTCCGAGTACCTGGGACTAGACACATGCAACTGTACCCAGCTAATTTTTCTATTTTTACTAGAAATGGGGGTCTCACTATTGCTCGGGCTGGTCCCCAACTCTTGAGCTCAAATGATCCTTGGCCTCCCAGAGTGCTAGAATTACAGACATGAGCCACTGCATCGGCAAGTCAACTGTTTCAGATTCACGAAGTTTGAGTTATTTACACAAAGGAACACTTTGGGTATATACTAATCAATGTATTAAAAGTAAAATTTACAACTAAATAAAGGGAAGAAAGTAAAAATTCATATTTTACCGCCCAGAGATAACAGGGTTATTACCACGTATTAAAATTTACTTATATTTAGTTAACATTTGATTTTCAGCTTAATATTTTCATAGAAGTCTCCGAAATTTTTATATTTAATTTCTTTGTTTTTCTTTGCTTATACTTGGGAGAAGTGTTTACTTCTTGGTGAGTTTGGGCCAGTGTTTAAGAGCACCAACTCCAAAGGCTGTCTTAATGTTGATTCTAGTCTTCAGCACTTCACTGAAGGTTTGAAGCACTTTACCTCTGCTTTCTCACTTCTAAAATGAGGATAATAATAGGAGCTTTCTCTTAAGGTTATTGTAGGGATTAAATAAGCTAATACATCTAAAGTACTTAAAATAGTGCCTATCATAGACTATACTGTAGTACTTGCTGGAGTAAGTGTCTATTGGCACTATTACTACTGCTGCAGTTATGGAGATACAATCAACCCTGTTTCATCTATACCAGCTACCCATTTTTCTATCACCAGTTATTTTGAATCAAATCTCCCAAATTATATCATTTTAGCCCTTACTATTTCTGTATGTTTCCCTAAAGGACAAGAACTCAAAATATAACCATAAACAGGAATACTCATATACTACTGGTAGCAATGTAAAATGTTGGCAGTCACTTTAGAAATATCTATCTTTACAACGTTGACAAAAGATTTGCCATAATGATCCAGCAGTTCCACTCTTATGTATCTGCCCACATACAAACATTCATAGCAACATTATAGATAATATCCCCAAATTGGAAACAACTATCTGCCCATCAACTGGTGAATTAATAGACAAACTGTTATGTCTATACAATATAAAGAAATTGCTGATTCATGTTTTAACATAGATGAACTTTAAAAATATACTAAATGAAAGGAGCGAGGCACAAGAGTATATATTATGTGATTCTGTTTGTGTGAAGTGTTCAGAAAAAGTAATTCTATAGAGTCAGAAAGTTAATCTGGTGAGTTTGGGGCTGAAGGGTGGACTGACAGTTAATGGACATATTCTAAAACTGATTTCTAAGGCTGGTTAAACTTACATTTTTCTAAGGGAAAATTTTGATGGTCAATCTTCTACTTTTATTGGAAACAAAAGTTAAATCTGAAATAGTCAAGTGTGATGTGCTAAAGTTTTAGAATTTCCATCTCAAGTTTGTTAACTTTTTCCATTTCTTAGAACTAATAACCAATTTGAACCTGAACCTAAGTAGACATTTTGAAAAAATTATTTAAATGTGAAGTTAGTCCAGGGTGTCTCACTGTAACTTCTATTTTTACTCACAAGGCATTAATGTATATTTGGTTTTCTCAATTGTCCTATGATTAACCATCAGTCTATACCTTTTTTGGACTTAAATTGCAGAAAAACAATGTTTTATCATTGTAATAAAAGTAGAAAAATATAATTTAAAAAGATGAAGGTGCTGGTGTCTGGTCTTGCTTCATCCTCCAGAAAGGAGGAACACTGCCCTCACGTGGTGGGTGGATGGGCAGAGAGAGGAGAGGAAGCCTGAGTTTGCCCTTTTATAACGGGATTTACCCTCATGCCCTAACCACTTAAAGGTCTCACCTCTTAACACTGTTACCGTGTGTTTTGGTGAGGACACACATTCAAACCATAGCAGGGTGTTTGTAAAGGAGTAGTTACAGCTGGTCCATGGAGTCTGAGTTGAGTAAAAAGGAAAGATAGGAAGGTGGTATGGAGAGTAAAAAATGATGAGGATGGAGATTAATCCTGTGAGATAGGAAAATTGTGGGAATGGGAGAATTAGTCTCTAACTGAGAAGATTGAGGTAATCATCTGAATAGGGTATTTGAAATAGAGATATTAAAGGTGGTGCATTTATGGAGGATGATAAGATTTAAGGTATGCCCATATGAGTGAGTTATAGCCAAAGTAGAGATTATTGTATCCATGAGGCCTGAGTGTTTTGATGTATCATTTATGAGAATGTTAATGTCACTGAGAATGATGAGCAAAGTAGTAATAGAGAAGCAGAGAATTAGCCAGGTGCTGTAGTGTTAATATAAAAGGGGAAATAGCTAAGAATCCAGAAATGCAGCAGCCAGGAGGGCTGAGAGGTGATACGCTGTGTGGCAAGCACTTCAAGACAGGCTGCAGTTTTAGAGGAGAAAGGAAGGAGAAGTATTTGAAATAACAGTGAAAATGAAGAAGGATATCTATCCCACATCACTGGTGTTGGTGCTGTTGGCATTTCAGCTCCCTGGATAACCAGTGCATGCTCAGTGCTCTTCATGAAGAAGAAACCTTGAGATTTATAGTTTCAATGGCAGGGTGCATAAAATATATATTATCTGATCACATCTTTTTTGATTGCCCAGTAAGACTTTAAAATCATTTTCTTTATATGCCCCCGGTCTTTCACTTTGCAAAACTTTGGGTTATGTTTTATTCTATTGCATTGGAGAATGTCAAAGTCTAATGATGTTGGAACTGAAAGTGTCTGTATTTGGGGAAACTGTGGTCAGGGCTGGTAGTGGGTAGTAAAGGATGGAAGCTAGAAAGATACTTAAGGACAGAGTGAGTACCATGACAAAACATGGCATGACAAAACATGGTTTCTATTCCATGGCAAAACATCTGGGGCTGTGTGATGCCAGAGTTTTGAAACTCTGTCTCAAAACAAACAAACAAAAAAAAAATCTGGGGCTGTGAGTCATAAAGGTTATTGGGGAGAAGACTAATATTTAGCTTATATTTTGAAAGATATTGCTGGCCGTTAAGTGGCAAATACATGCATATTGAATGGAAGTTAATACTGGAAACAGAGAGACCAGTTAAAAGGTATGTTAAGAATGGTATTAGGGTTCAGGTTAACTTCTGTAACAAAGAAATCCAAAATTAAAGCAAACTGGTATATAGAAGTTTATTTCTGTCTTAGGTGGCAGTTCCAAAGTAAGCCCAGTTGGCAGTTCAGTTCTATTCCATGAGGTCCTTCAGGGACGCATGCTTCTCCTTACTGTTCCGTCACCCAGGAGAGAACTTCATCTGTACTTGTGAGGTTAAGGCACTGGTGTGTCCATATTTAGCTTACAGGTATAGAGGCAGGTATTTTAAGGCAGCAACTTTCTCTTTTTAAGGAAGTGAAACTGGAGGTTGCACAGCTGTTCTGCCCATTTTCCATTGCCGAGAACTAACTTGCTTGGCTACACAAATGCAAGAGAGGCTGGGAAGTATAGTCTCTAGGTAGGCAGCTATGTGATCAAGAAGAAAAGGAGAAATGGCTCTCAGGGATTATCAGTAGTCTGATTGCCAACAGGCAATTTGAAGGTTGTTATGCGGATCTGATCCAAGGTAGTTGGAATTGAGAGATATTTAGAAGGTAGAATGGAGAGAAAGACTATTTCCATTTGAGAAAAGTCGATTATGAGTTGTCTAGAGATTGTGTAGATATGTAGAAATGTCCATTTGATGTATAGATCTGTAGCTCAGGAGAGAGGTGTTGGCTGTAGGATATGGAAATCATTGCTGTTTAGTTGTTGTAATCAGAGAGTTTTAAAAAGGAAGAAAGGATCACTAGTATAATACACCTGAAATGTCAGGTAGAATGAGAATTTGTAAGAGGGCTTTGATTTGGGATTTAGAATGGTATGGACTTTTGTAAGAGTTAATTTTATGAGCAAGGACATGAAATGAAAAATAGATTGCAATGAGTTAAAGAATGAATGGAAGGAAGGAAACAAAGCTCAAACTATCCTTTCAAAAAATTGCCTGTGGAAAATTATAAGGGATGCAAGGTTAATGGAAAGTTTTTGCATAAAATAAGTTTGAGCATGAGAGGAAGAAGTAGGCTAAAAGAAGGAAGTCAGGGTGAGGGGAAGAATTATGATGGACCAGGGGTTGAAAGGGCTTGGAAGGAGATAGGATTAGGAGATACCTCTTTGAAAAAGAGGACAGTACCTCTTTGGTAATCATATCTTTGAAAGGGACAAGGGGGCACAAATAAAGATAAGCTTTAACATAGAGGAAAGAGGAGTAAAAGAAGGTCTTAACCTAGGGCCTCCATTTTGTCAGATGGAAAAGGCCAGGCCCTTAGCCGAGAATGAGGCCAGGGGTGGAGAGGTAGTAGGATTTCTGAAATAATGAAAATGCCATACTATTGTTATTTTAAGAGCCATTGTAGGGAATAGAAAAAGAAACCAACTAATTAACCAGTGATAGGATTAATGTACAGTGCTATCTGTCTAATTGCTGTTAGGAATCAGCCATTTTTGCTAATGCCCATTAACATAGCTATGTTTCTATTCAACAGTCATTAGACCATTGCCTTGAAATGATATATCAATTTTTTTAACCTATTAGAAGATCTTCTCTGTAGAAATTAGAGTTATAGGAAAATAAGTCCTTAACGGCATTAGACAAGGCTCTACTTGAAGGTAGGTAAATCTGTCTCTAATTTAAGAACTGCTTATTAGTGAATTTCCTGTCATGTTAGTTGTCAGTTTTGGCTTTAAATATTTGGGAGGGTTGTTGTTAAGTGAAAATATTATTTACAGGGTGGGCAAATATTTTATTGTGAAGATCTCTGGAACTAAAGTGTCCTTTACAGGTGTAACATTATCAAGAAAATGTAAGCTTTGTTAGAAGCAATAATATTAAAAGAAAACTACTTTTCCATTACAATGGAATGTTGAAGGGAGACAGATAATACATCAATAATAGTTGGAAACTTTAATACCTCACTTAATATTGGTAGAACTAGGTAAAACATCAAGGAAAAAAAACTAACTGTAAACTAACTAGACATAACACATCTATAGAACATAGTAGCAGATAGATATTCTTCTCAAGAATTAGATTTTATGTTTTTTAGTATATAAGTCTTAACATTTGGGGGATAAATTTATACCTAAGAATTTGTTGTTTTTGATGCTGTTAAAATTAGAATTATTTTTGGAATGTTTATTGCTCACATATATAGAAATACATTTTTTTGTGTGTATTGATCTTATAGCACACTTTGTTGAACTTGTTCATCAGTTCTAATAATTTTTTTAATGGATTCCTTAGAATTTTCTACATGCAGGATCATATCATCTACAAATAGAGTTTTACTTCTTACCTTCCAATCCGGATGCCTTTTTTTCCTTAAAAGAAGTGCAAGGTTTGCACACTAAAAACTATAAAATATGTGGTGGCACCCGTAGCTCAGTGTTTGGGCACTGGCCACATACACCAAGGCTGGCGGGTTCAAACCCAGCCCAGGCCAGCTAAACAACAATGACAAGTGCAACAAAAATTTAGCTGGGTGTTGTGGCAGGCGCCTGTAATCCCAGCTACTTGGGAGGCTGAGACAAGAGAATTTCTTAAGCCCAAAAGTTTGACGTTGCTGTGAGCTGTGACGCCATAGCACTCTGCTGAGGGGCGACATAATAAAACACTGTCTCAAAAACAAACAAACAAAAAAAAAAACAACAAAAAACCCAAATATTATAAAATATCATTGAAAGAAATAAAAAAAAAAAGGTTTAAATAAGTGGAAAGACATCCTATATTCATTTAATATTAAGATGGCAGTACTCCCAAAATTGATCTACGGATTCTGTCTAATTTCTATCATAATCCCAGCTTATTCTTCAGAAAAATTAAGAAGCTAATTCTGAAATTCATGTGGGAAATGCAGAAGATCTAGAATCACCAAAATAATGTTGAAAAAGAAGAATAAAGTGTGAGGGCTTATTTCGAGCGCCCAGAACTTAATCCTTACCTTCATGGCCAATTTATTTTTGAGAAGGGTGCCTTTACCTACACCATACACAGAAATTTACTCAAAATGGATTATACTTATACATGTAGGAGTTAAAACTGTGAAACTCTTGTAAGAAAACAGGAATAGGCTCAGTGCCTGTGACTCAACAGGCTGAGTGATACACCTGAGCTGGCGGGTTTGAATCCAGCCCGGGCCTACCAAACAACAATGACGGCTGCAACCAAAAAAAAAAAAAAAAAAATGGCCGGGCGTTGTGGCGGGCGCCTGTAGTCCCAGCTACTTGGGAGGCAGAGGCAAGAGACTCGCTTGAGCCCAGGAATTGGAGGTTGCTGTGAGCTGTGATGCCACCGCACTCTATCCAGGGTGACAGCTTGAGGCTCTGTCTC
>CAUYRH010070482.1:0-31895 GCA_963574655.1 Perodicticus potto
TTTTTTTTTTCTTTTTGGGACAGAGCCTCAAGCTGTCACCCTGGATAGAGTGCTGTGGCATCACAGCTCACAGCAACCTCCAATTCCTGGACTCAAGCGAGTCTCTTGCCTCCGCCTCCCAAGTAGCTGGGACTACAGGCGTCCACCACAATGCCCGGCCATTTTTTGGTTGCAGCCGTCATTGTTGTTTGGTGGGCCCGGGCTGGATTCGAACCCGCCAGCTCAGGTGTACATGGCTGGCGCCTTAGCCTGTTGAGCCACAGGCACCGAGCCTCACTCTACTCTCTTGTGAGAGATAGTAGAAGAGCTTATCTGAAGAGCAGCCCCTGGTTTCGTGCAGTCTCCTGGTGAGCTGTTGGAAGCAGATGCTGGGGAAGGCAGGATGCGGACCCCTGATGGTGGGGAACTGCGGAGAAATGAAGACAGGAGGGGACTTGGACCATGTCAAAGGTGTAAGGGAGCCCTTAAAGCCGGAGCCCTTGAATTTGTAGTGGCTACATCAGAGCATTGTTTTCTCTAACGGAGCTCTATGGGGCGAAGCTGAGAAAGCAGACACTAGATTGATGCTAAATGAGCTTTGGCCGGTGAGGGACAGAGGACAAGAGGACAAGGGCCCTGACTGCTGCGAGCAACTTGGTTGGGAGACAGAAGCGAGGCACGGTGGGTGTGTGAGACGGAGGCCAGGACCAGCCTGGGGCCTGGCCAAGAGGATGTTGAAGGTGAAGGGGCCAGAGGTGGAGCGCTCAGGGGCTTTGGTATACACGTGTGGTCAGAGGAAGGAGGTCGGGGAGCTGAGAGGTGAGGCATTGGACAGTTGTTGAGGTCACCAGGGAGGACAGCCAGACAGTACCAGCCTCAAGGAAGTAACGTTCCAGAAAGAGCCACCCAGCCTGAGAGCAAGCAGACCCCACAATGGAAGCCTGGAGAGCTGCCCAGGGCCAGGGCCCAGCGGCGGCCAGGAGGTGGAAAGAGAGCTCTAGGCTGGGCTGCAGATACTGGAGGCAGTGGGAAAACGGGGAGGGATAGACTTTTAAGATGCTGGAGAGGGAGACTAGGCAAAGAACGGAACAGGAAAGGAGGTTGGGGGTGGGGTCACCGTGCCTTATGTTTGGGGCCTAGAAAAGAGGTTAATGACACATCAAGTGTATCCAAAGCCTTAATGAAGGCGGCAACTGGCATGGAAGCAACCTAGTTGGGACCCGGAGGGCTGGGACCATGTTCTGTGTGCTGGGCACCCTACACAGTCCAGAGAAAAAGAAGATGCAAGCCCTAATCTAGCACACTGGAAAAATGAGGAAGGGCTCAGCATGGCTGGAGGATGGTGGTGCGAAGCAGCGTGGGAAGCCTGGGCACACAGCAGGTCTCTCTGCCTTCCATAGTCCAGCCCAATAGCATCTGAAAAGATTTAATGGCAATAATCTCTCCACGGAGCAGCTATCAAGTGCCCAGTATTTATTTACCTTCATTATCTGCAATGCTCGAGACAATACCCTAAGCCTTCATCATCATTTAATTTACAGAGAAACTGAGGCTCAGAGAGATTCAGTATTGTGCTCAAAGAGTTTTTTTTTTTGTTTTTAGTAGAGTCTCATTCAGTCACTCTCAGTAGAGTTCGTGGCATCACAGCTCACAGCAACCTCTTGGAACTCCAGTGACACTTTTGCCTCAATATTTCATTGTTAGCAGAGACGAGGTCTTGCTGTTGCTCAGGCTGGTCTTGGACTCCCGAGCTCAAGCAATCCATGCACCTCGGCCTCCCGGAGTGCTAGGAGCACAGGCATGAGCCACCATGCCCAGCCTTGCTCAAAGTCTTGCCCTCAGCTAATTCCAAGTCTACATGACTCCAGATTCCATGCGCACTACACTCTGTCATGCTTGGGAGCTGAGAGAGGGCTCAGCACTAAGACCAGAACCACAACGAACAGTCTCTACATTTCTTATTGCAAGAAGAACCACAGGGACCCACAGTGCTCAGCAGAATACCAGGTCCTATCCACCCCCTTACTGAGGGGTTATAATTTGGGAGAAAGAAGTCTATTGAAATATAGGGGAGGCCAGGTCCATGTGTCAGCTGATTTGGGTACACGAACAGTAGCGCAGGGCCACCCCAAGAAAAGGACAGCAAAGCCCAGGTACAGCTGCCACGTCATCACCTCTGTGATGGAGCAGGGTCCACTTCTCCCTCCACGTCCCATCCTGCATGTAAACATGTCCCTTTGTGTCCTTCCTCTCCTGCCCCTGCATTGGCAGGGCCAGCTCTAGCTATAGCCAGGACACCAGGTCCTTGGGTCCTCTGGCTGCCACTGTGACCTGTTTACTCTCCACTGACCATACCCATCATGTGTGAGAAACAGCCCCCAGCTAGATGTTTGTGCCAGAAACACCTGCTGGTGGCGCAACAGCTGGGCGGGACCAGTGACGCAGACTCTGATACCACGAAAAGTCCCAAGCACATTCTGAGTCAACACAGTGACGGTGTGCCAACTAAGGTACAAATGTTGACTATGTATTTGTTTGGCTTCTCTTTATATACCCCTCTTCCTCACCAAAGACTGGAGGCTACTGGAAATGAAAACTGAAATGCTTAGAGGAGAGGAGGGTCTCAAGAGCAGGGGAGATAAAATTAGAAAAAATGTATGACCTGATAAAGAGCACAATCAGACAAGCAACGAGAGGTGATGAAGTTGCAGGATGTGACCTTCACAGTGGCTTTGGGTTTCTTGGAAATCCATGGAGAGGAGAATTCAGTCAGTTGCATAATCAGAAAGAAGGGGGCATGCCAGATTCACGGGGAAAATAAAACTTTTCTGAATAGTGACTTGCAAAATAAATATCTCTATGGGATTTTATATAGAGGGGCCTTTAAATTGTATTGAAAAGTCGCTGAGCGACTAGGTGTGGTGGCTCATGTCTGTAATACCAGACTTTGGGAGGTGGAGGAGAGAGGATCACTTGAGGACAGGAGTTTGAGACCAGCCTGGGAAACATAGTCAGACCCTGTCTCTACAAAAAATAAAAAAAAATAACTGGACATGGTGGCATGGGTCTGTAGTCCTAGCTCCTGGGGAAACTAAGGTGGGAGGATTGCTTGAGTTTGGGGGGTCTAGATTTAGGGTACAGTGAAATGTGATTGCACCACTGCACTTCAGCCTGGGTGACTGAGCAAGACCCTATGTGAAATAAATAAATAAATGAATAAGTCACAAAGAAGAGGCAGTTTCTAATAAGATGAAGATAAGGCAGTCCAATGGATAAGCTTCTGGTGGCCTCACAAGATCCAGGGACAGAATTAAGCATGGCTGACTGTTTTTACTATGAGGTCCCATCTATGAAGACATTACAATATTAACTAAAATTAATAAATACTTTTTTATTTTGTTCATATTTTTAAAATATAATGAAGAAATAGTATAAAATGCAGGTAAGCAAAAAGAAAAATAATCACCCATAATTCCACCATCATCATTTGTATTCTCTACTCATCCATAATTTTTATCTAGGCATATATTTATATAAACATTTTACAAATTTATTTTTGTGTGATCAAGTTGTTTAGTGACCTGATTTATCACTTAAAGGGTTTATCATTCATCCGTGTCAAGAAATGTTCATCCACAATATGATTTTTTTCACAATATGATTTTTAATAGATGTTAATATTGACTCACTATGCCTTGAAAATCTCCTCTCTTACGCTGCTTTGTTTTTAAATTTTTTAATTATAAACAACACTGCAATGAACATCCATAATAGCTAAATGCATGCATCTTAAGGAAATGCATCATTTCCTTAAGATAATTTTTTTTTTGAGACAGAGTCTTACTATGTCACCCTTGGTAGACTGCCATGGCATCACAGCTCACAGTAACCCCAGATTCTTGGTCTCGAGTGATCCTCTTGCCTCAGCCTCCTGAGTAGCTAGGACTACAGGCGCCCACCACAACACCCAACTACTCTTTAGAGATGGGATCTCTTGCACAGGTTGGTCTTAAACTCCTGAGCTCAAGCAATCTACCCACCTTGGCTTCCCAGAATGTTAGGATTAGAGGAGGGAGCCACCATGCCTGGCCTAAGATAAATTTTTAAATGAAAAAACATTTTCTGGGCAAGTACATTTCTATCCACAAACCTTTTCTATAACTCTGGCAAAAGAGGCTTGAATTTTGAGAAATGAATGCACCACAAAGTCTCCAGTAATCTTCTGTCCTTGCTACTTTTGTGGACTTTGAGACAAACACAGCAGATTGAACGCATATATCTAATCTTACTGTTTACGAAACCCTCCTTAAACTATAGCGAAGAGATTTTTTTTTTTAAAGAAAAGATATAGACCCATAGGAACAAGAGGAACGGAAAACCAAATACACTGAAATTTCGGGAAATGGAAAGCAGATGGACCAGTTGCAACTAATTTTGCTGCCTGGGAATGCAGGTCTTATGTTGGCAGTGGGGACAGATATGCTGCGGAGTGACATACCCGCCGAATTCTCAAAAGGCCAAGGAATTGGAGCAGAGCTGCTGCTGGCCCGTGCTGCACCTGTGTGTGAATTAGGACTAGTCTTTTTCTCAAGACCCCTTGCAGCCATCTGCCAGAAATTTGTCATAATCAACACACAAATCCATAATGTTTACTACGTGAGAGGCGTGTCCTCAGAGTTATGAAGTGTGGGGCAGCCCTGAACTGGAGTCACTAGTTACCCCTGAAATAGAAGTGAATGATGAGGCCATTATAAAATACGAAAGACTGATGGAAACTGTTTAAGAAGCAGTTAGAGATTTAGCTTCCCCGTCTCATTGGTAGAAATATTATTCTCTGAAAGGGGAGAAGTTATTGGAGAGGGAAAGGCCAGGCAGAGTTGAGGACAGGAGTCCTGGACTAGGAACAGAAAGATGAAATCCAGGTATCCCCTCTAAATGCTAAGTCCCCATCCTGCTTCTTCTACTGGGCCCCAAGAACAGTGGGATCCAGGCATTTACCCTCCAAGCAGGAAAATGGGAGAAACTTCTTGGAACATGACCAGCTCAAGAGTAAGACCTAAAGATTTTTACATTGAAGGTTTCCCAGCTAACATTCTTACGAATCATCCTATAGTGAAGTTCATAGTCAACAAGGGCTACCCACGATGTTGGAGCTTCAAATCACCAGTCCCCACTCTTAAATTTAAAAAGACAACCAAAGATTACCAGTCAATCCGAGGAAAGATCCTAATATAAAATATAGAGATCAAAACAAACAAACCAGGGCAGTGCCTGTGGCTCAGCGAGTAGGGCGCCGGCCCCATATACCGAGGGTGGCGGGTTCAAACCCGGCCCCGGCCAAACTGTATCAAAAAATAGCTGGGCGTTGTGCTGGGCACCTGTAGTCCCAGCTACTCGGGAGGCTGAGGCAAGAGAATCGCCTAAGCCCAGGAGCTGGAGGTTGCTGTGAGCTGTGACTCCACAGCACTCTACCGAGGGTGATAAAGTGAGACTCTGTCTCTACAAAAAACAAACAAATAAACAAACAAATGTTAAAAAAAGGAACTGGGAGAAAATTGAGAACATAACAAAGAAGAAAATCTAAAAATTCTTTTAATATCATCAGAGAATTAAAAGAATATATTACATTTACTAAACACAACAGAATACTAAAAAAGAATATTCACAGAATAATAGTAATAAAAGGCCTTGTAAATTAAAAAAAAAAATGTTAGCGGAAATTTAAAAACTGGATAGAGAGTAAAGAAATACTCCAGAAAAGAGAACAGAAGAGATCAGAAAATTAAAAGACCTGTCCAAGAAGGTCCAGTGATTGGAAAAGATAAAGTGGTACAGTCAACTTGGAAAACAAGTCAACATTATTTGGTGAAGATGAACACATACTGTATTTTTCCGTGTATATTGCGCTCCCCTGTATAATGTGCACTCACATTTTCGGCCAAACTTTTCAGGAAAAAATCTTTCATTTTAATTTTTGAAAGGAGGGCAGAAGTGGCAGGAGGTGCA
Organism: Perodicticus potto; assembly: GCA_963574655.1. Classification (NCBI taxonomy): domain Eukaryota; kingdom Metazoa; phylum Chordata; class Mammalia; order Primates; family Lorisidae; genus Perodicticus; species Perodicticus potto. Next base: position 5,986 of record CAUYRH010070482.1, read on the forward strand.
GAGCTGGCCTCTGTAGAGAACCAAGAGTGGTCCGGGCGCCTTGAACGCTTTCCTCCCCCAGCTGTTCCCTTCCAGCCCACCCTCCTGCCCACCTTCTCTCATTGCCTGTTCCCACTCATGTGTGTTTCTGAGAACGTGGCCACAGCTCTCCAATGAGGACTGCAGTGAGCTTGCAGCCCAGGAGCCAGCCCTGCCTGCCCAGGCTCCTGATGGGAGATCTCGCCCTTTCCCGGCTGCCTCATCTCTAGTGGAGTTGGCCCCAATCTGAGGTCCCCCCCTGGGGAAGAGGATGGGCCAAGAGGGAACATTTGGAGAAGAGTGGACACTCAGGTCATCTGGACCACTCTCACCTGCCACCTGGACTTGCTCTCAGCAGCTGGCTCTGTGCCTCACACCTCTTGCAACAGAAGGCGAAGCCACTGTGAGGCCACCCTGCCTTCCTTTCACCAAGGTCTCTCACCCTTGCGTCACCATTGGGAGCATGTCTGTTTCCAAGATGGTGGCAACAGTGGTGTGGGGGCAGCTAGGCAGGGGGGGGTAAGACAGAGGGCACATGATTACTGTATTCCAAGGTATTAATTTGCATGCAAATACTATTATTGCTTTCTTTTGTTGTTTTTTTTTTCTTTGTTTGTTTGTTTGTTTGCAGTTTTTGGCCTGGGCTGGGTTTGAACCACCACCTCCAGCATATGGGGCCAGTGCCCTTACTCCTTTGAGCCAAGGGCGCCGCCCTGTTTTTTTTTATTTTTTTTTTAATTGGTCTTGTTTTGTTTTTGAGATAATCTCACTCAATCACCCTAGGTAGAGTGCCGTGGCGTCACAGGTCTCAGCAACCTCAAACTCTTGGGCTCAAGCAATTCTTTTGCCTCAACCTCCCAAGTAGCTGGGATTACAGGTGCCCTCCACAACACCTGGTTATTTTTAAAGATTCTTGCTTAGGCTGGTCTAGAACCTATGAGCTCAGACAATCCACCCACTTCGCCCTCCCAGAATGCTAGGATTACAGACATGAGCCACCACACCCGGCACTGTTATTGCTTTCTAGGGTTACATTTTTAACACAGAAGCATAAATTACGGAAAAAAATTTTTATATAGATATAGAATTAGTACTACCCATGTATAACGCACATCCTTATTTCTCCTTCAAAAATCTGGGCCAAAAAAATGTGCATTACACATGGAAAATATGGTATGTAACGCATGATTCGGCAAGAAAAGATTTGTTAAGTTCATTTATTTATTCAGTGAGTATTTATTGAGCCCCTACCACATTCTAGTCACTGTGCAAACGTGAATGAGGTAGACAAGACCTCTGCCCTCTCAGAAACCACCAAGATTCTTCATCCCAGGGCAGCTGTAAAAGGTAGCACATCTCTGGTTCAATTTTTTCCATAAGGTTTGGGGTCTCATGAAAGCATCTCTGGGTAGATTTCCTGTGCACAGAATGTATGTGGAAAGCAAGAATTCATCTTGCAGTTCAACAGAAGAGTAAAAGTAAGATCAAAGCACAGCAGCTTTGAAAGCACAGCAGCAGGTGAAAAATATTCCAGTTTAATTTTAAATACTTCTTAACAGAGTGGTTAAAAATAAGACCAAAATGAGAAAGCAATGTTAAGAAAGATCCAGTTTAATTTTAGTAATATTTTTTAACAGAGCTGTTCAAAGATAGAATGCATTATTTTGGGAAATGTTAAGTCGGGTGTTAGTGGAAATGTTCAGTACTAAGCAGGACTTATTCACTCAGTAATTGAGATCATCTGACAGGCATTTTGCCAAGGTCTATGTATTGGTAGTTAGCTATTGGTGCACAACAATAACCCCAAAACTTAGTGTCTTAGAACAAGAGTAAACATTTATGATCTTCAAGGAACTAAAAGTAGACCTACCATTCGCTCCTACAATTCTTCTCCTAGGGATATACCCAGATGATCAAAAAATTATTTTACAACAAGGTGGCACTTGTGGCTCAGTGGGTAGGGTGCCAGCCCCATATACCGAGGGTGGTGGGTCCAAAAACGGCCCCAGCCAAACTGCAACAAAAAAATAGCCAGGCGTTGTGGGGGGCACCTGTAGTCCTAGCTACTGGGGAGGCTGAGACAAGAGAATCGCCTAAGCCCAGGAGTTGGAGGTTGCTGTGAGCTGTGTGACGCCATGGCACTCTACCAAGGGCAATAAAGTGAGAGTCTGTCTCTACAAAAAAAAATATATATATATATATATATATTTTACAATGACATTTGCACCAGAATATTTATTGCAGCCCAATTCATAATTGCCAAGACATGAAAACAGCCCAAGTGCCCATCAACACATGAATGGGTTAACAAATTGTGGTATATGTACACCATGGAATACTATGCAGCCATAAAAAAGATGGAGACTTCACATCTTTTATGTTTACCTGGATGGAGCTGGAACATATTCTTCTTAGTAAAGTATGTCAAGAATGGGGAAAAAAGTATCCAATGTACTCAATACTACTATGAAATCAATATATAACCACCTACACACTCATATGAATAGCAAAACATAACTATATTCCAGAAAGTGGAGAGAGAGGGGAGGGGTGAGGGGGATATGGGAGGAAGGAGGGTTTTGGGGGGCCTCACCTAATGTGCATGATGTAATGATACATTTCAAAACTATTAAGAAATGAGTATAATTGTGATGAATGTGTTATTAGTTCAATGTAAACATTTCACATTGTATATTGAAGCGGTACCCTGAACCCCATAAATGCAGCAATGTACAAAAAATGATTTAATAAAAAATAATTTTAAAAAGAGTGAGACCTCATTTCGGCTAAAAACAGAAAAATTAGCCAAACATTATTATGGGCACCTGTAGTCCCAGCTACATGGGAGGTTAAGGGGGAAAGTTTGCTTAAACCCAGGGTTTTGAGATTGCTATGAGTTAGGCTGTTAGCATTGTACTCTAGTCTGAGGTAACAGAGTGAGACTGAAGAAAGAAAGAGAGAAAGAGAGAGAGAGAGAAAGTAAGAAAAGAAGAGAAGGGAAGGGAAGGGACACAAAGGGAAGGACAGGTAAGAGAAGCAAAAAGGAAAAGAATAGAAATACCATTTTTTTCAAAAGTTTGGATACTTGAGTTCTTGACCACGTTCAATCACTGATTTGCTGCATATCCAGTTTCTTGCTACATAAAATAGGAATACTAGTACCTGCCTACTATATCTTAGGGGGTAATTATAGGGATGAAAAATTTAAAGCGTCTAGTACATAGGTGCTTTGAGAGTATAAAGAGCTACACAGATATACAGGGCTAAAATGAGGTCATGTTTGATTTTATCATTTTCACTTTATGATTTGCCAGATTAATTTAAACAAATAGAAAACAAGTATGTTGCTCACACACTCGCTCTGTTTCTTAATCTTTAGGAACCCTTATACAAGTATAAAGTTGGAATAGCTCATTCAATTATGTGGCCAGGGCACACTTTTCAAATAAAAACAATATATATACAAGAAATGATTTGCTTCAAAAGCATTAGAATTTTTGCAATTTGTTAGTTATAATGACAAAGGCCATCTGCCCAAATGTATCACCCAGCTCTGATCCTGCTTGGTGATCAGCATGTAGTCCAATACAGCCATTAGCAAGGTGACACATTAACTTCCCTGTAGTATCCCTCCTGTACCCATGATAGAAGTATCCATAGCTGATTACAGTATTCGTACAGCATGTGCATGTGGCCCTCAAGATGTAACTTCTTATGATGCATAATCAGCAGCAACTATCCGGCCTCTTCAATTTGCATAGAAATTGTAACTTTGTTTTCTAGATGATGGCTAGTGATTTTGGTGGTCTTGATAGAATCTTAAGAAAGGAGTTTTAGGAGAGTGGATCTTCAGTGAAAGACTTAAATGAATCAATTAGTACACTTCTGCTTCCCTAATCAATACTGCTGAGCCAACTACCTAATCTGTATCACCACTTTTGAGAAGAATGTGTAGGGAGAAATATCTGATTATTAATGTAAAAAATCTTTGCCTAAATGATGCTGGGCCTAGAGGGGGTAAAAGTAAGTTACACTTGGTGCCATTAGACAGGAAAGTGACAATGAAATATTGTAAAAGTCTCACATCATCAGGATTCCTTTCTTTCAAACAAATAGTCTCAAAAATGTCCTTATCATCTCAATACAGCTTGAAATGTTTTTGCAGGATGTTATCTGTTTCTGAATATTTCAGCTCCTTAGTGGTATACGGAAAGCTCAATGTGCCTTGAAATAGACTTTGCACAGTCTACATTTTAGTAAAAAAGGAAAACATTGGCCATGCATGTTATATAGGTCTTTACTGAATGCAATTACCTCTGAAAGAGGTACAGTCATTTGCTGAATTATGAACAATAGAGGAATATTCTTAAGATGACTTTGTATGTAAGTTGGAACAGGTATATTTACCTATTACTATAAAAACACCCGTTTGTGTTGCGAGTCATACAGCAGTTGGATGTTTGTAATTTGGGGATTTAATGTAATAGACTTCTCACATAAATGAGAGTTGTATGGACGTCAATGTTTATAGGGAACTATCTGTTTGCCAAATACAGCCGTACACAAGCATGGATGGGGGACACACAGAGTCCTAATGTAAACAGTGAGCAAGAGAATTAGGTCTAGACAAGTCAGCAAGAGAAAGTTCAGGAGTAAGACATAAAAAGGATATGGTGCATGAAATACTTGGTGAATAGGTGAGAGGACCATATCACCCAATTTCATATTTTGTCCATGGATGCCATTGCACAAATTTATAATTTAGCAACGAATATTTTTTTCAAAAGGTACAGTACTTATAACACTTAACAATTAAATCAGGTACCAGCCCCAACGGCTCTATGGGATCCCCTCCAGTTGTTTAATTGAATGAAGGGATGAAGAAAATGCAAATATGAGAGACAAAGTGTTAAGAGTCAGGCTGTGTCAGGAGACTGAGTGCCTTTCCTTGAGAGGCCTCACACACATGCAGCGTCTTGCTCCAGGCTAGCTCTGTTTTTATTTCATACACCATCGTTTTCATCACAAATCTCATGAGGGAAAGGCAAACAATTCGTATGGTTCTTGCTATGCTTGAGTTTTTCTGTCTAAACTATTTCTTTCTGTGTTAATCGGATGGATTTACTTTTTACTTTTATTGCTCTAAGGTATTTGTGATCTTAACACAGAGTCTGAGATGGTGAGAAGCAGTCTGAGAGCCGGACGTCAGAGAAGACCCCAATTAAGCCAGCACAGAAATCACACAAGCGACAATTAATACTCAAGAAGCTTGTTGCTCAGACAGACAGACACTTCTCATCACATGAAGGTGACAGAAGCAAAGAGATATTTTATTTCCTTATCTGGTCCGAAGCAAATCTTGCCTTCTTTAACAAAGTTTAAACATTCTGCATGTCTAACTTTGCAAACACTCAGAGCGAATAGCTCCGCCCATCTGGGCCAGTCTTGTCTGATTAGAGACCTCCAAGCCTCGGAGTTGTGTGAGGGACGGGTGAAATTCCAGGAAGCTGCTTCTTAAATTTTTAAGGTTCCAGGCCTCTAGCAGCACGTTGTGTTAGGCTCAGGATTTTTCAGATCCACTTCTCTCCTGTTTCTGTTTTCCTTTGCCCATCTTCCGCAATCATTTTCTTAGTTCAATTCCTAGCCTACTTATAACTATTACTTGAAGACTGGTTTTAAGCTTATAAAATCATTATTACTAGTAATACAAGCACATCAAGATATGACTCTTCCTTTAAACACTTCCACTTGCCCCTGCACAATTATGTCACAGATTTTAATCAGGACCAAAGAAATTACACAAGGGTCATTCACATCTGCCACAGATTATAGTTTTAAATGGCATTTGGAAAAAAACCGATGCCACACATATTCTGGTTTTCACTTCCTACTGTAATTAACCAATGCTAATATGATAGAACTGCCCACTGCTGGTGGGAATTTCTAAGAACTCTACAATGAATCAGCAATGGACATTACAAAAGTTTCCTAAACAAGAACAAATATGTTAGATGAAAATAAAATTATACATTAGAGTTTTATGCAGATGAAATCCTCATCAAGTAGCCCAAAGATTGTTTTACTACTAACTCTCATTGTTTCCACAAAAGTCAGAATTATTATCACTTGCAACTATCATGACAGGAATATGGTCAGTAAGCTATAATACCATCCTAGACCTTAGTTTTTGCAAAGCTGATGAATTTTATCAAATAGCAAATATAGAAACACTTTTCTGACCATCAAAATCCCAGAGAAATAGGTCAGAAAATATATTTGTGTTTATGTGGGCGTGTGTGTTTGTGTGCAACTTCTGTAGATTTTGCCATGTAAGCAGTTAAAGGATTACTTCCTTCTGATGCATCTTTCATCTTTAGAATTTGCAGAGCAAGGGAAATGTCTGGTTTCTATTCATAAATGCAAGACAGAGAGATATTCAATGGGAAAATAACTCAGTAAATGTTCTAAGAAATTATAAGATATGGGAACCATAACCATTATTAGAAAACTATTTCTTAAGAAATCCTAAGAAGCAAGACCATTTTCAATCTGAGAATAAGAATGGAAAAGGCGAGTGGCAAAACTGCTTAACATATCAAAATAAATTAGGGTCTCTCATTTTTTTTCTAAGGCTTAATTCATAGGGACCAACGAGGCTAGAACTGAGAATATAACTGAAAGGTGATTTAAACTGCATCCTTTATTAAGCTAATCTTTGTCATTAACTTTCTCACAGACACTGTGCTGCTGATGTGTGTCACAGCTAGTTCTAGCACATTGATGAATTAAATTGCAAACCTGAGCTTTATTCCACAAGCCCATCTTTTCATACATTGATTTGGAATCTACATCCGTAGAGAACTTTGAACACACATTTTTATTTGGTACACAGTAACATGTTGTCTCGTTGGTCCCTATTCAGCTTGAATCCTGAGGGGGGAAATAAAAAATATATGGTTGTCTCCCGCAAACGATAATTTCAACTTGATGTCACATCCTCCTTGACTATAAGAATAAATTCTTTTATAAAATGTTTAGTGTCACAGCAGTGTTTACCATGCCTTTTACCATCTGCTTCTCTCTAGGAAAATTTAAAAATGCAAAGCTGGGTTAGTATTAGAAAATACATTAATGTAGGGTGGATTAATGTAAGAAATTACATGTGGCCAAAATAAGTACAGGAGAAAAGCACACAAAATTCAACATCCAGTTCAATGTTCAACATTCAACAACCAGCTGTATTTTTTTTCACTTCTTACATGCCAGTCACTTTTCCAAGCCCTGTAGATTTGCCAATGAGTAAATTAGACAATTAAAAATCCCTACCTTCCTGGAGGTTCCATTCTTGCTTAAAAACAAACATTTGACACTAACCTACAAAGGAGTGAGACTCCATCTCTACTAAAAACAGAAAAATTAGCTGGGTGGGGTGGTGGCCACTTATAGCAACAAGTTTTGGGAGTCTGAGGCTGGAGGTTCACTTGAGCCCAGGCGGTGGAGGTTGCAGTGAGCTATGATGATGCCATTGCACTCTAGCTGGGGCAACCGAGTGAGACTTTGTCTCAGGTAAGTTAAAAAATAAAATAACAAAATAAATAAATGCATAAATAAACACCTTCCCAAGAAAAGTATTAACAAGTTATGAAGAGGAGATAATTATTTATAGTACTTAAAGGGTATTTTCTAAAAACTACTAATATACAATTATTAAATTGAATGTTGAACTAGGTATTTTCTCCAAAATCGGAGAAAAGATGATGAAGTGCATTTCTACTTCACACTGTATAAATATTCAAGACAGACCAATAAGCCAAGATTAAGAAACAATGCTGTGTAGAAGACAGAAAAGGAAAAACATCTTTTGGTATCCACAAGTGACGTAATGATAATGTGTGTGCACAAAATTCAGAAGAAACTATAGGTAAATAGCCAAAATTAATATTTGAGGGGTATAAGTAATATGCAAAACTCAATGACATTTCTATACATCCAAAAGCGTTTAGAAAATGAAATTCAAAGAGACTTTTTAAATTACCTTAATAATGCAAATTCATCATGAATAAATATAATTAAATATGTCTAAGATCTCATAGAGATTATTGTAATGTTTATTGAGGTCTATATTGATGAATATATATATTATGCTTAAGCAAATTAAGGCTTAATAGTCTAAACATTTCTTTCTTCCTAAATTAACCTACAGATTAAATACTTTTTCAATAGAAATCTCAGTATACTTTTGAGTGGGTAAATAAGGAGAATAGATAAGATGATTCTAAAATTTGTATGTAAGAAAGGAACAGAACTGTTAAGACATCCTTGAAGAATCAGGATCAGATGGGAAGATTCAGCTTATCATGAAGAGACACCACATGAAATAAATGAAAATAAAAGAAGAAAGAAAAAGCAAGCTATGAGCTGGGGATAGCAGTTGGAACACATATTATTGATTGTTTAATTACATTTATTACCCAGAAAACAAAGAATTCTGATGAATCATTTAGAAAAAGTAATATATAGAAAAATGGGCAAAAGAAACAAGCAAAAATGCCAAGTGTTGGCAAGAATGCTAAGCCCCTAATTGTCCATTCATTGCAGGTGGTCAGATAATGAGCATTAATAGAAAACAAGAATGTTTTCAAAATTCATCCAATTGGAAAAATAATTACTACAGTAATGTTCATTGTGTGCTTACGATTGTCCTAACAATTCTACTCCTATTAATTTTCTAGAGGAACTATTGAATACATACACTAGGAGACATGTAAAAATATCTTTGTGATAGCAATTTTCCACACAACATGATGAAAAAAAACCAAACTAAAAATTGTAATAGAGTAAACTGTGATACATTCAGACAAGGAAATATGACATAGCCCTGAAAATGGATATGCTATAGCTACCCTTGATATAAATGAATCTCAAACTTAATGTGAATTTAAAATATTACATCAAAAAGAAGTACTGTATGGTCCATTAGTTTGAATTTCAAAAACACGTATTATTTAAAGGATATGTCAATTCAGTATAAAGAATAGAAATAAAGCAGAAACACGATCGACAACATTAAGGTCAGTGGTGCTGGTCATCTCACGTGCTTATTTACATTTTGGGGGCAAAGGTGTTGACAACTCTTGTTCTGAAATATGTTTCCAAGGATATTTGTATAGCAATCAGCCTGTAAATATAGAGAATCCTCTTGTGGGAAAGAGGACTGTTCTGCTTGCTATCAAAAGTAGCAATTATTGGGGCGGCACCTGTGGCTCAAAGGAGTAGGGTGCCGGCCCCCTATGCCGGAGGTGGCGGGTTCAAACCCAGCCCTGGCCAAAAACTGCAAAAAAAAAAAAAAAAAAAGTAGTAGTTATTATCTTTCTCTGGGGCAAAAATTGGGAAAATTTGCTCACAAGCACCTCAAAATATTGTGATTTTCTAAGCTAGGATTCCCTTGACTGAAAGGCAAGCCTGCTGTGTATGCAACTTCTCTCCAGTATCCACATCACCTTCATGGGACTTGGGGCACAAATCAAGGTAACAGCGGGTGCCTGTAGCCACGTAGTTAGAGTGCCAGCCCTGTGCACCAGGGGTGTACATTCAAATCTGACCCAAGTATGCTTAACCAAAAAAAAAAAAAAAAAATCAAGGTAATGGCTATTTAAAGTTCACTTTGTCATAATTAATCTAGTCCTTTGCCTCTGTGCTGGGAAGACTGCATCTTCCAACAGCATCCACAACATTGGGATCAGCTAACTTGCCAGCATGCCAGCATTCGAGCAGAGAAGCATTTCTGACCCTACACAGTACAGTTTTTTTTTTTTTAAGATGGAGTCTCACTATGTTGCCCTCTGTAGAGTACTGTGCCATCATAGCTCACAGCAACCTCAAACTCTTGGGCTTAAGCGATTCTCTTGTCTCAGCCTCCTGAGTAGCTGGGATTACAAGGCTCCCACCACAATGCCCGGCTATTTTTTGGTTTCCCTTGTCATTGTTGCATTAGCTGGCCCAGGCTGGGTTTGAATCGCCAGCCTCAGTGTGTGTGGCCAGCGTCCTATGCACTGAGCTACAGGCACCGAGCTCCTTCACAGTTCTTGACAAATTGAAAAATCTGGCAGTGACAAGAAGACAAGAATTGTGAATCTCACTTACCAGGCTTCTGACTGGGAGTATTGTTTCATTACTTTCCCAGGGTGGTACAGTCATAGGAATAAGATATGTACATTATTTTTTAAAATGCATAACATAAGTAAAGGTAAATAAATGAAAATTAAAATTACTAGTAACCCAGCATTTTAGAGTCAAATAATGCCATGCTCTTTTGTTTTTAAAAAAGACACACATCATGTACATATTTTTTCTTGTTTAAACATATTTTAAAGTGGTAATTATACTTTCACATTGATTTTAAATATTAGTTTTAAAATTTCTCTGATTTTTTATTTTTAAATACATTGTCTTAACATCTAGTTCTTAATGATTGCAGTTTTTACACCATATGGATTTACTTGATATATTTAAAATTATTTATAATTTTATGTTTGTAGCTTATATTTATAATTCTGTTTTGTTGAATACGTGGTTGCTTTATCTTTTATCCACAGACTGTAATTCATTCATTGAAATCCATGCTGAACTCACCCTAGCCCATATGCCGGTGCAGTCTTATGCTAGTTCTGGGGCTGCATTAACATTTGACATTAAATATAGCTCAATGGTGACTCATAATACAATGATAAAGGTCAGGAGAAAGTGCCAGAGAATTTAAATATAACTGCCACAAGCACAATAGTCTCTACTGCAAAGAACTTATTTGGGAAGAAATTCTTGGTGGAACGAATATATATTGTTTGACTCCTAAGAAGATGATGATAGATGCTTATGACAAATCTGTTGTCTACACACATCATTCATAGTTTTATCTATCACTTCCTTTGGCACATGGAATATCCTGTGCCAAAAAAGTAGAAGTAAGACAAATCATCAGGAGAAGATGGATGCAGTTTCAAATTTCTTTTTAGTAAGCAATACCCTTTGGATTTAATCTTAGCATATGAGAGAAAGAAGAGTGGCAATTCCCCACCTCCATGGAAGAATGGAAAAGCTTTTGAACATACAGAACTTTGGGGCATTTTAGTAATAAGTAGTATCAAGTCCTTTGTTGTTCAAAATAGATGACTTGTAGGGGCACAAAGTACAAGTGATAGAAGTAAGCAAAGTGATCAACACTTGAAATTCTTTCATTTTAATGATACTGGTTATTTCTCTCATTTAGTCCTATAAAGTTAAGTTATTACAGTCTGATTTTCAGTGAGATCCAAATACTTTATCCAAAAAATTTAGAAACAAATATGCTACAACTTTCAGAATCCTTCCTATTTTCAAAAGGTAATGTGGTGCAGAGATTGAACATTATATATTATTCCCTATAGCATCTATGACAGCACCCCATAATACTGCTGCACTGTAACATACATGAAGAGCTACACTAAGTAAGAAAAAGAAGACTATGGAGAACATTGCATCATTCATTTCAAGCTTTGCCATCAAATAAATTTGCTCCACAGTTATATAAGAAATTTGCTATTTTGAGTTTTAAAATTACATAGCGTATATCAGAGTGCTATGACCCACAAATTAGCACAGCACAGCACATCGGAATATAGTGAAATTTATTTATATTGAATAATTAATATTGCATACAGTAGCTATAAAAATCTCAAACACAATCAATCTGTCAAAAATTTTTAGGGACCATTTGGAACTCATAATTATCCTACATTCTGTACGAGACATGCTACAAAATATCAGATAAGATATATGTATCTGCATGCTATTAAATGGAAAGTGGCCATGCTTTCAATGTAATAACCACATATTTTACTGTATCTTTAACTGTGAGACATACATTTTCACTTCTGGCTCTGCAAAAATGAAGAAAACATGGCATGTTATGATTTATACTTTTATTTATTTTCTGTACTTAATTTCTGGCAAATCAGAGCATTCTTATGAACACAAGCAACATGGCAGAGAACCAATATGCAGAGTATGTTCTAAATCTGAGTGTGCACTAGTAAGTAGTAGCTACTTGGGAGGCTGAGGTGGGAGGATTACTTGAGACCAGGAGTTCAAGACTGTAGTGTGCTATGGTCACTGCACCTCCCCAAACCCCCAGGTAACATAGAAAATCTCTTCTTTAAAAAAAATTAAATTACATTAAAAAATATAAATATGTTATTTTTAAAAAGGAAGATTATGTTTTATATCATTGAAATCAACATCCTCAGATGGTCTATATTGTTAGCATCCTGCTTCTCACTTCAGATATTCTTTCTCTCCACCAGATTAAGTGCTAAACTGTTTTCCCTAAGATTTGAAATTTAGAATATCCTTTCTTAGGATATTGTCTGATACCATAAAATACAGGAGCACCACTGTAAGTCTCAAGTGCTTTGTCTTACCATAAAAGATAATAATAATAATAGCTGCTGAAAATTACCAAGCATTTCCTGTGCACTAGCATTATTCTTTACATGTAACTTGTGATATTTGATTTAATTCTCATAGTATCTACATGTGAAAAATTATCAGTATCTACATTTTACATAAAGAGTCTTTCCTAGAATATCAAAGACAAAGTTTCTACACATAAAAAGGAATATACCCAATTTGGAAAGAGATTCGGCATGACACAACTTATTCTCTGAAAAACAAATTATTTTTATCACTTTATATACTATTGTGCTACTTACCTATGGGTGTTATGAGTCAACAACAAAATATCCCCAAAGCACATACATCTTAGTTCTATTCGGTTATCTTCAATTATGACAGCATATCATATATATTCATAACAAAGCAAAGGAAAAATTCAATTTTTAAATTAACTTCTTTTGAGTACTGTTTAAACCAACAAAAGGAATGAACTTAAAAAGAGGTAACTACTAGAGCTATTCACAGTGATTATTAAAGGAAGTTAATAAACTTCCTTTTCCAGGACAATAAAATGGTGAGAAGGTAAGGATGCTGGCTATTCACTAAGGGGGATCTTTTAAATTATCAAAGTAATAAAATTTTTAAAAAATTGTAAAATAATAAATCATGGCAGACAAAAAAGCCTTTTAAAATAGAAATAAAGGCTTGGCGTGTGTGGCTCAACGGGCTAAGGCACCAGCCACGTACACCTGAGCTGGCAGGTTCGAATCCAGCCCAGGCCCGCCAAACAACAATGCTAGCTGTAACTAAAAAATGGCCGGGCATTGTGGTGGGCGCCTGTGGTCCCAGCTACTTGGGAGATGGAGGCAAGAGACTTGCTTGAGCCCAGGAATTGGAGGTTGCTGTGAACTATGATGCCACAGCACTCTATCCAGGGTGACAGCTTGAGATTCTGTCTCAAAATAAAATAAAATAAAATAAAATAAAATAGAAATAAAGGTGTTTAAGATAAGAGATCAAGAAGGAAGAAGAGAAATTGTGGGACTCTGAAATGCAAGTGCCTCTTCTGTTAACTAATCCATTTAATACTTTCACAGGTAAGCAAATACTAATCTCTCCGATTTGTAGTTAAGAAAACTGTAAGATTTTGTGAAATCTAGTCATCTGTTCAACTTCCAGCTTAAGCCTGTTGAAAGGACAAAATCTCTAGGCAAATACCACAAGCTCACACACTGACTAAATTCACCTTTTGTGTGAACAGGTAATATGAAGTTTTCTCAGGGATTGAAATAAGTAACGCAATTTTATATGCACACACAAAATCTAACTCCAGAGTATCTTAATGGGTACTACCAATAGAAATTAATATATTTTTAAAAGATTTCATGTCACTGACCTCTCACTGTCCAAAAAAACAGAGAAGATATTTGGGTGGAGAAGAGTACTATGTTTTAAACAGCAAAGTGCTAATTAGCGGTAAAAATGAGAATTCAGGTCTTCCTACACCTTGTCCAAAATTCCTCTCACTTAATTTCTTTTGGAGTATATTTTCTAGTTATTGTCAACTCAGTCACTAGTTCTTTATCTTCAATTTTGCAGATTATAATGAGTAATTCCATTATTAGGGAAAAATAGAGAATAATGCAACATTTTGCTTCTGCACAAATATTCAAATTTACCACTAAAGTATTTCCTCAAAATGTAAATTCCCCTCTCAATGGCACAATATCTTTTGTTAATTTAAAAGAGATTTTCTAGTTTTTCCTTGGTTCTCATTAGAAAACAAAATCTTAAATACAGAAACTATTTTATGTTTCTGAAAGTTACAAAACAAATGAAAACCCAACCATCACAGATCTTTACTGATGACTTTGAAGTTCCTTAATGAGGTGAACACTCTAGTATTTAGATTCATAAAATAAATGCATCTGTATATAAATAATGGATAATGACATAGAAAATGACTTTCAAGAGTTGTAATATCATTTTATTGATAAAAATAGTTATATTTACTGAAATTCTCCTATGTCCAAGCATGAAGATACCATCTCCTGCTCTAAAGATATTCCAATTTCCACAGAAAACTTTATCAAATGTTTGCTATGTGTATCCTTGGAAGATTCTTTGTTTCATATTCAACAAGAAATAAAGCTGGGACGGCCATGTTTTGTTCACTGAGTTTGCCCAGACCTAGAATTAAATGAGTAAAAATAATTGGAAGCATCCGGGAACCTGGAGTATTCACTACGTTAGCTGGTCCTTTGTGATGGCATCAGAGAGAGTTCTGATGAGCAAGTCCAGATGAGAAGAAAATAGGAGGCAATGACTGAGCACAGGGACAGAGCAGGGTTTGAAGAGTGAGTTGGGAATCTGTGGTCATAAAGGCAACAATTAGCTAATGTTTTAGATCATGTCCCTAGAAGTCAGGCAGTGTCTTTCCTGGGTGCAGAGATCCAGGAAAAAAATAAAGCAAGACTTATACTATGAAATTTAAAAGTGAGTTGATTTCGTTTCCAGGCCACGAGACTGTCATTTTTACTTTTTAGTACTGCCTATGGGAAGGACTAAAGTGTAGAACTGGAGACATACAAAATGAGGAGAAGAAAGAAAGGGTTGGACTCAATTACAATCTCATGTTTGGGGGACAAGAAAGTAATGCTCAATTTTCTCATATTGGGTATGTAGAGTAAAATCTTAGGTCAGCAATGAACCGTTATATCCACTTTTTTTAGTGTGATCGCAAATAAGACGTAATTCAATTAATAGTTTGTACAAACTGTCCAACCAGATCAATTCATGATTAAGCTACTTACATGTAACAGGACTTTGGAACATCGCTGAGCCTCACACTCTTGTTTCCAATGTTGGTGTAATAATGGTGCCTATTTCACGGGATTGTTACAAATATTAATGGAGGAAATTCAGATAAAATGCGAAGCATTATAAAGCTGATAAATTCTTAATAAAATTTAACCACTACTGAAATTCACATTACTCAATACACTATCATGGTTATAAGTTTGTGCTGCAGTTTTTAGAGCACGACTCTATATCCACAGAATAAATCAACAAATAGTAGTTAAGAAACCAATAGAGTTATTGATTTATTTTTAAACAGTGACTTAGGATTTTTCCCTCAGGGAACTATCTTTCGCATAAAATCACGGCCCTCTTTATGCCTATCAGATTATTTTAAAAGTATCACAACATAATGAAAATAGCAATAGCCTTCCTTAAAATATGGTGTATATGAATTGGAACTCTAATCTTTTGCTACCTTAATACTGTCATTTCTTATAATCTTCAGTTTTTTTTTATCTGAAAAATGGCAGCTAGAATCATCCCTAGTTCAAGGAGTTGCAGGATTATGCTAGATGAAATTAATTAATATTTTTTAAAGCACTTAAAACAGTGCCTGTCACATAGCGTCATATAAATGGTTTTCAAGTATATTATGCCTAATACTATGGTCATGTAGATTTTACTCAAAAAAGACAGCAAGAACATGATGAGAGACAGAGGGAAACAGACAAAACACATCCACATTCATACACGAGGCAGGGAGCAGTATTTGAAGTTCAAGATAATTGTGATTCAGGAAATAGGATGCTAGTGATCGATCTATACAACCAATATCTTAATATTCCTGCTTCTGTTGCTTGGGGTAGTAAGTATGGCAGCTGAGGGGTTACACTGTAAAATTACAGAGTTAAGAGATAATGTTATTTCCTTCCACTTTGTTAGGTAGACAAACAAAATTGGGCTAGAATAACTCAATTTCTTAGACTCAGCCAGGCAATATGAGCCTAATATTCAAAAGCATCTGGTATATGACCACAGAATTCATGTTGTCTTTCCCCACAACATCACCTAGAATTCAAATGCTAGAAGAGTAACAAAAATTGGAGTTGGAAAAACAAGTACTTGTAATATAATTGTGTGTGTGACTTGCATGGTTCAAAATACAATTTAGGGACTGTGCCTACTTTTAATTTTAGAAAATTTTGTGGGTTTCCTCAAGTAATTTGAAAGTTCAGTAATAAACATTAAAAAATGTTCACACTTTATTCCTTCCCACTTACCTCCATGTCCAATTTAAATTCTAAATTCACTGAGGCATGCAAGAAGAGCTGTTATTTTGCATATGGGACTAGAAAATGGAATTGCAGTATCCCTGTTGTAAGAGAAAATGAGATAAATCCAGGTTGCTTTGCATTTATAAAGGAGCAATGAGCTAACAATCTCACAGCCAGATTCACACAGAGACATTTCAGTGGAAAAAAAAATTAAAACACTTTCTTTGGTAAGAAGCCTCTTTAGGGAATATTTTTTATCTTTTTAGCTCTTTTTCAACAATCTCTCTTTCTCTCCCTCCTTCTCTCTCTCCTTTTCTTTTCATTTTAAAATTCCTAGGACAATTTCTAAAATTCATTATCTTTTACTTAACTCTCATTATCCTTAGCACATTCAGGAAAAAGTAATTTATCAGTGTTTATTTGAGAGGAAGAATATAATTATTGCCATTGTAATTGAGAGATATTTTCCATTCAAAAGCTTTTCAACAATAAACAGAATGTGAAGTTTGAAAGCCAAATAACTTGCATCCAAGTGAAAGAATGAGACAATATTCTGGCCCATGTCTACTCTAGGTTTATTACGTGTACAGAAAACTAAAATAGCTTACCAATCTAATCTGCATTTTCATAAAGCTGAAGAAGAAGAGTCAAACAAGAAGAAACAGCAACAATCTGTGTTTACTGGATACAGGTCATGAGGGTATGTACAAACTCACAGGCCACTGCAACCCTGCTGAAGCTTTGGAAGGTACTGAAGCATATACTTGGCATATATTATTCTGTCCTCCAAGACCTTGCTAAACCTCTCCTCACCCTGTTCACTGCCCTTGGGTGATTTGAGCATTTCCAAGGAATGACAATATCCATAAATTAATGTGATCGCTTTTCAATGTAAACATGCCACTATTAAACCAGCATAAAGGAAATAAGCATCTTACCTCACTTTTCATAGTCAGATTTAGTTGTGTTGGATAATTCTTATTCTTTTATCAAAATTTCCTCATGAATAAAATCATACATATTGGAGACAATATATTGCAATAAATAATTTCCTAGTCTAGACCTATGAAACAGAATATCATTTTTCCATAAATCACCCTCTGATATTAATTTCATTTACATAATACTTAAAGTGTTTTATAATTCTTCTACGATAATGCATCCAACGATGGTAACCCTGGTAACTTATAATCTACTATTGCTATTTATTTTATATACAGAGTCCCCTAATTCTATTGTCATATATCTGAGAATTCCATAGAAATATAAAAGGAAAAGCCAGGTTCTCAACCTATCCCTCCCAAAACTCTAATAAAAAGATAAATTTCTGACAAAACATGCTTAACAGTACATCATGTAATTAGTATTCATGACTTACATGCATATTAACAATTTTCATCATTATCGTATATTTGAAGCATGTCCCTATTTACAAAGTTTTTAATGTTCACTTAAGTACTATGGAGTGCCACACAAGTTCAGTTTATGTTAATTCAGTTAATATATCATACATATGTATGACTCACTGATATATTAATATGCATTCATCAATGAGTCATATATATATGTATATATATATATATATATATATATATATATTTCTCCCAGTCCACCTATACACACACACACACACACACACACACACTCTCTCTCTCTCTCAGCTTCCTCTGTATTTTACCAATAATGTTTTAGTTCTGACTTTCAGCATCTTTCTTTCTTCTAGCCAATAAGCTCCCAGATGGTAGCTGGTCTCCAGATGTTCTCTGGTCTCCAGATGTTCCCTGGCTAGTCTTATCTCTATAATGCTACAAATGTTAGCTTTCTAGAAGACAGTCTTTATAAAGATGTTTTTTAGTGACTCTTCTTTGGTTATAAGATTAATCCCCCAACTCCCTAAGAGATAAGGCTTGTGAGCTTCCCTGCTAGCCTCCAAGTTCTCTGTTCAGCTTATCTTCCTTTCTCTTCTCCATTTCTGTGCACTTTGTTGCAACTCAAATCAAATTTATTATTCCCTACATCTCTTGCTACTCCAGCTCTTTCAGACCAGTGAGCTATGACAGATATTATGCCTCCCTCCCAGAGTGATTTTTCTCCTGAAAATTCTTAATTTGTTTTACTTTTCTAGCTTTTAGACCTAGCTTCTTTCTGAGACCCCAGGTGGATTGAGTTGCCCCCATAAGATATCATATGTTTGTTTTCAGTTTTATATTATACTTTATGCTATGTTATGACTTTGAGTAGATTTAAGAATCTTATCCAAAAGGTGAGTTTGTGGAGGAGATCGTTAATATTCCTAAACCACAGATCCACTGTCTCCTTGTTTCTGATGTGAATGTATACTATCTACTATAAATGGAATAAAAATTGCCACTTTTATTCACATTTGCATTTATTTATTTTAGTATTGAGAAGACCAATTTTACCTTCTCAAATTTTGAATGTTTTTAATCTTTAATGACTTCACTAGCAGGGATTTGGTAAAAGATCAAATTGAAAATGAGGCTTCAGACAGTGCCTGTGGCTCGGAGTAGGGCACTGGCCCCATATACCAGGGGTGACAAGTTCAAGCCCGGCCCTGGCCAAAACTGCAAAAAAAAAATGAGGCTTCACAAGGAATTCAGCTTTGAAAATCTTTCTCAATCCTTAAGATTCTCAATGTTGCTCAAAATGAGCATAGGGTCATACAAAAATATTATCCAGTTTTATAACTGAGTATCTTGTATGAGGACTAGTTGGTCAGAGGTTGGAGGAGAGATAAGTGATTCTGTTAATCGCTTTTGTATAATACCTGGTGCTGCAGAGAAACACTGTGGGTACCTACTAAGTGTCATTTCAAGATAATGTGTATGTATGGAAGCATCAGGGCAAGCAAGACTTATGATCTTACCATGTTCTCATCCTATGTCACAGTTAGGGCTTTCTGGGCAGCATAGGGAAACTGCTGCTTAATGGTGATGATGGTGAAAATTCATTCAAGCATGCTTTTAGGGGTCAATTTTCAAATTGTAGGATGAAGTTTAATCAGCTTTCTCCATGGCTTATTTTTTAAAGTCCATTTGCTGTAATGATCTTTGCTTAATGACCATGGTGCAGCCTAGGTCCTTGCGGCTCACTGGAAGTTTGGTCCCTGACACGGAAGTTTTATCAGCACCACACATGGGAATTCGTTAAAAATGCAGAGTTTCAGGTCCCACCTCAGATCTATTGAATCAGACTCTGCATTTTAACAGGATCCTCAGTTGATTCAAATTTGCATTAAAGTTTGAGACGCACTGATGTAAGCCATCATCAAGCATAATTTTCTGGATCCTGTTAGTTTGATACAATCTAAGACAATAAAGATTAAAATGTAAAACCAACATAATAAATTATTCAATTATAACAGGCCAGGAGAAAGAGTTTTTGCTGTCCAATTCTGGAGTGTTTTTGACCACCGAATCATAATTACCTTAATAATCCCCTCTTCGGGGTTAAGCAATTTTATCTATAGCACTCCTTGGATCACATTTCCTACTCTGTATTTTAGTTACTTATGTACAAGCCTCATTTTCTAAATAGTTCTTTAAAAGGCTTAAATAGAAACTTATTTTACCCTTCATAGAACCTGAGAAACAGTGGGCTCCTCAACATTCAGAGTTTATAATTACTCAATATCGCAGATCACTAATTTTTTGGAAAAATAAACTTTAGTTTGTTATCCTGGTGTATTTATTTTAGACATTGGATAGCCTATTTTATATATTTTGATTATCATGTATAGTATGTTAAGTGCTCATAGATATTTTTAAGATATGTATTATTATTTATATTAGTAATTCCATTTATGTATATATGCAAAAAATACTTATTGATTATCTACTGCATGCCAGTGTTTAATATGCCTGAAGAACAGCAGTGAGCAACCAGAACCACCTCTTCTTAGGGAGTTTACATTTTGGTGGCGAAAAAATTTCAAAATGAAGAAAAACCATGTAGTAAATCATTTGGCAGCATCTGTTCTAGGGAAGAATGAAGCAGAAAGTATAATAGGGAATGCAGAGATGGTGAAAAAGGGAAGGGGACAGAGGGTTCCCCACTAGGCTTTATAGGACTAGAATCTGGAGTGAAAACTAACCTCAGCTCCTTGAGTTTTTAAGGCAATTGATACAAATGAGGAAGAAAAGACATAAAAAATTAATCCTGTTAATCTTGATACAGATAATGATGAGAAACTTATTAGAACTGGGGCACTGATGGCAAGAGAATGGGCTTTCCAGGATGACATAGAGTTCCACAGTCATTTCACTCTTAGCAAGGATGACTAAGAGACTAGGAAGGGATTGGTCTTTCTGGTATATGAAGATTTCTTGAGTTCCATCTTGAATCATATTTCTTTTTTATATCTCATGTGATCCTCATGTTAGCACATGATTCAGAAATTATTATCCTTCATTCATGTTGAAAAAACAAAAAGACCAGAGATTAATCATATTTAGCTGGAGACCCAAGGTAACCATAACACCACGCTGTCTACAGTGAAATGAAATACACAAAACTTACACAGAAATATAATCTAGATTTCACCTCAAACCTACCATTAATTCACACCATTAAAGCAAAGACAATGTTAGAAAGAGAAACATCCTTTCCTTTGCTGTGGCCTATGAACCAACATCTTTCCAGGACTGCCTTATAGGTTTTGCAAGGCTATTGGTTAGCAAAACATAATAATTCACAAATCCCACTTTAGAAATCCTTCCAGGTTTGTGAGATCTAAACCAAAATAAGATGAGAATGGAAAGCAGAGGAGAGGTAATAAATTAAACCAGAAATCCCTTGTCAGGAGGAAAGTTTGAGTTATCTGGAGTGTCCAATATGGCATATCCCATATACATCCACGTCCTTACGCTATAAACAAGTCGTGGCTTCTTCCCAGTTGTTTAGCTTCAAGGCAGTCAGTCCTAGTGAGATGCTAAGCAGAAGTGGCA
This sequence comes from Perodicticus potto, assembly GCA_963574655.1. Lineage (NCBI taxonomy): Eukaryota > Metazoa > Chordata > Mammalia > Primates > Lorisidae > Perodicticus > Perodicticus potto. The sequence continues at coordinate 27,476 of CAUYRH010070482.1, forward strand.
GGAAGGCTAACATGGTGTCACAAGGAGGTAGTTCACCTCAACATTTCCATCCAGAGCTTCCATCCCTGAGAACGCTAGCCTGACTGTGTGAAGTAGAAGTCTCTGCTTTTCTGTACTTCTGCTCAAATATCAAACATTTAAATAGCCTCAAGTGAAAAATGCCTTGAAAAAATTTTGAAACCAAATATATACTAGCTAGAAAATGTTGGCTATTCTTATTTTCCAGGTGACGTGTTCAGAAGTGTTCAGCTTCCACCCTCTTTAGCACTGCATTGTGATGACTATCACAACATTATATTGTGCGATGGCTCTGATTCCTCTGAAATGATGGATGCCTGCCTTGCCTACAAATGATTTATCCCACATTCCATAAATGTAGACGGGAATGAGAACTGTCAGCACTAGACATTGCTGAAAAGCTACTGATTATCTAGTTATTTGGCTCTCTGTCCTATTGAAGTCATCCTGCGTAAGGGAGCCATGTGGTTACTAGTCCCTGAAACCTTTAATATTATTCTGTAAGTGCTTTGTGAGTGTCAGGTTAAATTTAAATAACACTTTAAATCCCTTAATTATTCCCAGAGCCTGCATTTATAGTCCAATCCATCAACAATCACCTGAAGCCCAACTTTTATTTCACCAAGAGCTACTTGCTTGGGGAATTCATGGAGGGAAAAAAAATTGTGGCTTAAGAAATTACACATTTATTAAATGTATAATTGGATAACTGAAAAAAATAACATTTATTTTATTTTATTTTTCTCTTTTTTTTTAAATTACTTCTCATCAGAGAATGCCAATAACATTTTTAAAGAAATAAAAATGGAGATGAGAAATAGCTCTTTTTTATTTGACTTCAATAGGGCCTTCAGAGCAAGATTACCTATCTATTTATCTATCATGTGTCTCCATATCTGTCAACCTGATAAGATTGAAAGAAACAAAAATAAGTAAAATTACTAAGGAAATACTAATTGCCAAGTATTTTTCCTGAAATAATAAATAATTTATCAGCAGTCCTTTGTATTGGAAAACCCCAGGATCTCAGAAACTCATTGGAGAAAGTTATCTAAAATTAGTGGTCTGACAAACACCAGAGCTGTTATGTGAATTGAGGATATTCTAATGCAAATATCTGTGTCCATTCCTCCATATGATTCTGCCGTGGGACCAGGAATTTGATGGAAACTTAGACTTGGGTAGGGAATTTGTTTTATTTTTGACAGTTCCTCCAAGTAGAAATTAGCACATCTATTCCACTGTCGGAATTTTGGAGGACAAATGGGTCAGAAATGAATAAGATAGATGAATTCTGGCTGCAATCATAATGGCATCAGAACCATATACTCCTTTTTTTAAGAGATAAGGTTTCACTCAGTTGCCCAGGCTGGAACCTAGTGACATGATCTTAGGATCACAGCTACTACACCTTGAACTCCTGGACTCAAGTGATCCTCCTGCCTCTGCCTCCTGAGTAGCCTGGACTATAGATAGCGCCACAACTCCTGACTCCCAAGTTGTGTTCTTTGCTCTATACTCCCATGTCTGGTATGGAGTAGTATAATGTAATGAATATAAGAATTAACAGATTTGAGGTCAATTATTTATTTCTGTGGCAATTTACAAGCCAATGGGATCATATATAGGTTAAGTGTCCCTTTTCTGAAGTTCTTGGGACCAGAAATGTTTTAGATTTGTGGGAGGGTGTTGAATTTTAAAATACTTGTATATATATAAATGAGATGTCTTGGGGATGGGAACAAATATAAACACAAAATTCATTTATATTTCATATTCACCTTATACACATAGCCTGAAGTTAATTTTATGTAATACTTTTAATGATATTATGAATGAAACAAAGGTTTTACTTCATTTTAACTGTGACCCATCACAAAATTCACAGGTGTGGAACTTTCCACTTGTGGCTTCATGTTGGTCCTCAAAAGTTTCAGATTTTAGAGGATTTTGGATTTTCAGATTAGGGATACTCAACCTATACCTAAAATTCAAATGGTGCCCTCATATCTTGTAATTCAATTATTCTTATTCAACTTCTAACATTACAATAACTTCTACAAGTTTTTCTTTTTAGAGTTAAGAATTAGAAGATCAGTGTTGCTGTATTCTATTAAGATAAAATTAAATAAATGAAATTACACTTATTCATTACAGCTATTACCAATAAAATCATGGTGAAATTAAAGTTTGAGATATTGTTTTCTCTCTTTAAGATTGGATATTTCCTTTAATATTATAGTCATTGAGAATGGAGAGTAATACAATCTAGCCATGAACACATTACATTAAAAGCTGATTAATATCTCTACAAATTAGACCAGATGTTCTAAGACTCATAAAATGAAATCGACATTAGAGATTAGATAATCCATTATTCACTTAAAAAATTGATACCCAGGCTAGTATGTGATTAACCCAGCATCTAGACAGTTTTACAAAAAGTAACTTCCAGCCCACAGTTTTTGAAATCCTCTACAATATTTTCAAACACACTGATTTTCTTTGCTTTCCATGCATCTCATATTTTTTTTACTCATGGATATTAACAAAAAGGAAAATTTTAATTTTTCATTTATTTTCTATCATCATAGATCCGAAAACAGGCTGAGGTGATAAGGTGCCTTATATTAGTAGTTTGTTTGCTCAATTATGATCCACACGCCTTGCTTTTCAAAGAATTGTGAAGGCATTCTGTAGCCTGCAGTCAGACAACCGTAGGCAATCAGCCACACTCCTTCCTACAGGGCTACAGGAAGAATTCTAGAAAACAGGAGTAGTCACACTTTTGCCAAAACTTCAGAGGATTTATATCAGGAAATACTGGAAATTGAAACATTAACTTTTCCCCACCACTCAGAAAACTGAATAATTGCAAAAACACTAAGTTTGTTACAATAAAAGAAGAAAGCTGTATTTACTTTGTATTGTGTACATATTTTTAACTCTACAATAGTGCACACAACTTTTTTCCTTTTGTATTTTTTTTTACCAGTGTCTTTTAGTCATTTATAAATTTTCTGGGAATGTCCTATGCCCAGTTTGTTATCGATATTGATATTAAAAATAATTTTCTTACTCAAATGTTAGTTGCTTACACAGGGTGGCCATAAAGTTCATAATGCACACAAACTTTATGGCCACGCTGTATAAGCATATTGACCTATTGTCAGATCTTTTAAGTTTTATGCCTCTAGATTACAAAGCAAGATTAAACTATTTTTGACATATAGAAATTTTATTTTATGTAGACAAATCTATCAACATTTTCTTTATGCTTTATGACTTAGGTGTCATATCCAAAAAGGCCTTTTCCCAATAAGATTACACAGATAATCCCAACCTTTCTGAATTTATTTCTAGAAGTACTTTCTTTGACCTGCTAGGAGAAATTTATACATCTCAGAAGCAAAGTTAATCTTTAGTTCTGTAGACACTTAGGCTTTGTCAATCTCATGGTCTTATTTACAGCCAACTCTTTATTATTTGTTATTTAGCAAGTTATTATGTAACCAACTGTGTTAAAAATGGTTTTAAAATCACCGCTTTGTAAATGTATAGAAATAACCTAGGGTTGGTAGTGCTTATAGCATGTGTTGGCACGTACTTCCCTGTAGCAATTTTGCTCAGTCTTGGTGAAGGATTTGCATGAAAACGCTATACTAAGTTCTCTGTCAAAAGTCTTAGGTTGTATCTCAAATTCACCATTGACATAGTGAAATCTTGGGTGAGTTTGACTTCTGAGTTCCTAGTAAAGAAAAATTAAAATAATTCTTCATATATTGTAAGAATTATATCACATTGACTAATTAATTCGAACAGCATTTCATGATATCTTGGCATCTAGCCTCAAGAGGATGTACATATATTAAGACAACATTTACATGCTAAAAAAACATAATGAAGGCTTTAAAATAATCATTTTCATCAAAGTTTGATGAGAGTTATATGAAAGATGTGCTCTGAAAGCTGAGGAAGCACAGTGAGCCAGGGAACCCTGTCCAGAGGAGCCACTATCTTGGCTGAATTCCACTAAAAGGTTTCATAGCCTTTTGAAGAATAATGGGACAGGGTGTTTCTAGGCAACATTCTTTTATAAGACATAACATGCTATTTTAAATTAGCAAGTAAATCCCTATGGATAGTGGGGAAATGCAGGGTGTGGGAAGAGGCTGGGGAACTTGGTTTCAGAAGACAGGTTAAATAGTTTTGACTCCAGAGACTATGAAGAATTCCCAAGAGCCCAACGATACAAGAATGGATCAATAAACTTTGGTACATGTATACCATGGAATATTATGCAGCCTTAAAGAAGGATGGTGACTTTTCCTCTTTCATAGTGACATGGATGGGGCTGGAACATGTTCTCCTTAGCAAAGTATCTCTAGAATGGAAGAAAAAG
>CAUYRH010070484.1:0-34414 GCA_963574655.1 Perodicticus potto
GAGAATGGAAAAATAAATATCCATCATACTCTACACTAATATGAAGTTCATATGTAAAGAATTACATGCTCAAAAGAACAATAAGGCACAAATGTAGTCTGGTATGGAGGTAGAGGGAGGTGGAAGGGGGAGAGGGAAGGACAATTGGCAGGAGGGAGGGTATAAGGCAGGATCTCACCTAATGTGCACACTGTGAGTGTGCATAACATGCCACCTGGATGTGGGGCTCTTTTACAAATGGAACTTTACCATGGAAGTGAGAATAAAGTAACCTAAAAATTTGTACCCTCACATTAATTTGAAATAAAAAATAAATTTAAAAAGGAAAAAAAGATAGAACAAACCTTAACATATATGGACCTAATAACATAGCATCCAAATGCCTGAGACAAAATTTGTAGATCTCAACAGAGACATATAAAAATTTACTATTAGAGTAGAAAACTTTAATGCTTCTCTTTCAGTAATTGATAGACCAAACAGGCAGAAAATCACTAAGAAAAAAGTTGACCTGAAAAGCACCATAAATAAAATTGATGTGGTTATGTATAATACACCTCTACCAAAAATCATCTAAATACACATTCTTCACAGTTCCTGTGTCATAAAATACACCTTATAAAATTTAAACATGAAATCATACAAAATATGCCCTCAGATTATAGTGGAATTAAATTAGAAATCAGTAAAGGAATGATAGCTAGAAAATTCTCAAATATTTTGGAAATAGTTTGAAAGTCTTAGAATAAATTTTAATAAATTATAGTAAATAAAAATTAGAATACAACTTATCAAGTATCCCCATGACAATCTGGTGACCATGATAATATTCATCATTGAGACATGTGACAATTTTTCTAGGACTAGTTCTGAACTTAATTGTCCAAACTCATATATTAACAAATGGGACCAGGGTTGAAGATGGAATTGATAAAATGCTAGCCAGACTGCCAATGTAAAAATGAGAAGAAACAATTACAGATATTAGGAATGAAAGGGAGGTCATCAATGCTGATCCCAATTAAAGATAGTAAGGAATACTATGAACAACTCTGAACCCACAAATGTTATTTTAACCTGGATAAAATGAATCAATTTCTTGTAGGATAAAAACTACCAGAACTCACACAAAGAAAAATAGATATTCTGAATAGATCAATATCTACTAAAATAAATTAGATAATTCACTAATAATATTATTTAAAATGGAGCACAAGTCTATACGTTTTTACTGGTTAATTCTATTAAATATATAAAGAAGAAATGATATCAATTCTTCATAATCATGTCCAGAAAATAGATGCAGAAGGAACATTTCTTATCTCATTCTATAATGCTAGAATTATCTCAATACCAAAACTACATAATGACAACATAATTAAGGAAATTCATAGATCAATATCTCTCATAAACATAGATATGAAAATCTTTAAGAAAATATTACACTGGGACAGGTGGGGTGGTTCACATCTGTAATCTTAGCACTCTAGGAGGTCAAGGCTGGTGGATCACTTGAGATCAGGAGTTTGAGACCAGCCTGAGCAAGAATAAAACTCCTTCTTGTCACTACTAAAAAGAAATTTAAAAAATAAACTGGGCATTGTGGCAGTCACTTGTAGTCTCAGCTACTTGGGAGGCTGAGTCAGGAGAATAGCTTGAGTCCAGGAATTTGAGGTTGCTGTGAGGTAGGTTGGCACCAAGGCACTCTAGCCTCAAAAAAGAATTACATAATATAAGGCAGTGCCTGTGGTTCAAAGGAGTAGGGTGCTGGCCCCATATACTGGAGGTGGTAGGTTCAAACCCAGCCCTGTCCAAAAAAAAAAAAAAATTATATAATATACATATAATGTACATATATATTATACATAATATGTATGTATATAATGTGTATGTAACATATATAATGTGTATATAATGTTTATGTGTATAATGTATATTACATTGGATAACAACATATAAAAAGAATTATTCCCTATGACAAAGCAAGCTTTATTTTAGATAAGCAAGCCTAGTTCAACATTTGAAAATTAATTAGTGAGGCCCAACACAACAACTTGCTAAAGAACTAAAATCATGTGTTCATAAAATTGAGGCAGAAAATGTATTTGGCAATTTCGAACACCATTCATAGTAAAAATTGTCAACAAACTAGTAGAAGGAAAATTAATAAAATGACAATTTCTCACTTGCATTGTATTATATTTGGTACATTATTTTAATATGTCCTTCATATTTCTCTGTCTATTTGAAATATTTCATAACTAAATTTTTTATAACTAAATATTTTAAAGGAAGTATAAAAAAATAAGGCTTCCTCTAGAACTTCCTGAAAAATTATCTTTTTCAATGGAATCAGAAGAGGTAGTTGCTAGAGGGCAATATGGCCATAAGGATTTAATTGGTTAGCTAATTAGGTAAATGGGTAGTTTGAAGGACAGGTAATTCAAAGCTTGAATACAATATTTTTAATATATTCTTGTGAAAGTTACTTAAATTTTCTAAATCTCAATTTTATTATATAAAAATGAAAATTAAAATGTTCCTACTTTTTCTTTGAGAGGATTAAATTACACAAAACACCTCTTTCTAATCGAGAAGGATTAAAAGGCTGTGAAACTATAGCCAATGCACAAATGTTGTAATTATAAAAAAAAATAAATAAATAAATTACACAAAACTCCTAGAGATCAGTGTTGCAATGCATAAATGCACTAGCAAATATTATTTTCATGAATTTTACTCTAACAAATTGGAAATAAATCAGAAGACATTACCAAGGGGTTAAAATTCATTTTATGCTTCATAAATTTGGATAAAATGTATTTGATTTGTTCTTTCTCTTATAATAGAAATCTCCGAATTTAAAAAATCTCTAACAGGGTGCAAACACATAAGAGCATCTGAATGATTTGCCAGTAATTGAAAATTTAGAAAATATATCTTTTAAAAAATTTAACTTGTCAGAAAACAGCCTAAACTACTGACCTCAATTTTCTATAGAAGATAAATTCTAATTTTTAAAAATATCTACAAGTTATAAATACTTTATAAGTAGATTGAATTTATTAATTGCATTTAGAGTTACCTACATGTTGCATATTTGATTTATTCATTTATTTATTTAGTTTTTATTTTTTGGAGACAGAGTCTCACTTTGTCACCCTCGGTCGAGGGCTGTAATGTCACAGCTCACAGCAATCTCCAGCTCTTGGGCTTAGGCAATTCTCTTGCCTCAGCTCCTGAGTAGCTGGGACTACAGGTGCCCACCACAATGCCCGGCAATTTTGTGGTTGTTGCAGTTTGGCTGCGGCCGGGTTGGAACCCACCACCCTCCCGCATATGGGGCCAGTGCCCTACTCACTGAGCAACAGGCGCTGCCTCTGTATGTTTCATTTAATTGTGGTTGATTTAATATATTCAGGATGTAAAAATACTTGCCACATTGTAAAAAAAAAAAAAAGACATTCAACTTTAATTGTTTAAAGAATTCGAATTTAAATGTACTTTTTGTTTGAGGTTATTTGGAAGTAATGTGTTCAACTCATTTTGGGCCCCAGCATAGGCACAATTTACGTAAGCAAATAGTTTTGAAATCCGTGAGTTGGCCCATCATTATCACAGTCAAAGGAATTGAAAACAATTTTGTATTAGTCCAGATTCTGTCCTTTAGATCTTTTAGTAACTTCCACATTAAATCATATTTGATTTATATATAGTGTAGGTATAATGAGACTATATTTATAGAAAATATATATTATCTTTTTACTCATGTGTTCCAGCTCAGTATACTAAAGTAAGCAACATTGTCATTTCTGAGCTTTTGCTAGAAAGTTATAAACATACATAACCTCAGTAGAAATGAATATTTGATGATCACAATTATTTGAATATCTTATATAAGCCCACATTAACCTCATGGACAAATGCATGGGTTCAAAAAGGCTCTTTAGAAATAGGCCGATATCTTGCATTTTAACTTTTCTCATTAATTTGACCCAATCTGTTCCCAACTGACTTCATGATTTATTCTATAGAACATAAGATAAATGTAATAAACAGACAATTGCACTCATGCCTAAATAACTGTCCGTAATTGTGTCAAATGATACCACTACATCATAGTTAATATAGGTAGGTACAGGATTTGGGGGGAAGATGCATGAAGATGATTTTTATTGGAGAAAAAAATAAATCATCTGACACTGTACAGATAGCATCTGAGGACTGTTGCTAAATTTGCTGGTCAATGCTATGGCAACACTATCCCAGCAGAGTAATTAATACAGGAGAGAGTCATGTGACCAACCACAGTGGACTTCATGTCCTTGTAGTTGCAATGGCAAAACTGACATTTTTTTATATCAGAAGATCTGATTTATGACAAGGGCATCTGTATAGCTTTTCTGCCTCATCTAACACTGGTCTATACTATATATTTATCTAGAACAGGGAAATATGACTGTTGTCTAAAAAATCAATTTATAGATACAGAAAATAGAAATCAGCAGGTGTTTGAACACAGGCACTTATAAATATTATGTTAGTATAAATATATATATTCAGAAACATATATAAAAAGATGTCGATATCAAGAAATATCTAAAAGAATGTCTAAAATAACACTTTGGAAAGTGTTCATAGTGTAGATTAAAAAGAAAAAAAGCCATCTCACAGTTTGCATTGTAAGACACAATGGAAAATATTCACATGAATAGAAATAAATTATGGAAAGAAAATGAAACTCTCTAAGAAAAGGGTATATAAATTACTGATAGGTACTATTTTCTTTACAACATATTATCACTTAAAAAGCAATAAATTTTATAACAAAGAGATGGATGGGCAGTTAAGTTAAACAGCATCTATTCAAAGCCTGAAAAAAAAAGGGGGACATTAAAATATAGCATTTGATTAAGTACTGGCTCTTGTTGCTTAGGAGTCTGCCAAAAAGTTTGAATCCTATCCAAATCAGTCTATTACACTTTTGGTCAGTTTTAAGCCCTGAAAGCTAAGGAGACATAGAATACACATGCATTGTCTAAAAATTGAAAAGCAATTAATTTGGAAAAAATGTCAAACTCGTGAGAAAATCAAAGCTCTAAAGAGAACCTACTGACAGCTTACTTAGGGATTAAATCCCCTCCTTCCTCTACTCAGGCACAAGATTGTTTCTAATCTTTGGTTAAATATTTTAATTTCTTAGACTCAAGAAAAATTATTCTTTCAAACTTTAAACATTAAATTTATCCATGGTATGTTCACATAATACACATGAAATTAACATCAAGAAAATCTATAATATAAGGTCCAATATGGTAGTTTTGACTTTTTCGACAAAATTTCAAGAAATACATTTAGAAGTCCAATGAAAAGAGGAAGGAATTATAATATAAGCTCATTTTTATTCCTTTTATTAGTTGGACAGTGGGATTTGGATAAGGTTAATAAGTACTGTGATGAATTCTACTAGCCACCATGAAAGTACTTTATATGTTACACAGTAAATTGTAAGGCTATGATCTTGACAGACAACTAGATGTGATATTTTCACTTTTTATTAATTATAACCTACTTAGTATTTTTTTAATACTTTCTATTAGTTTAAAATTTTAAGTTCAAATACTTTCTACATTTCAAAATTATGTGGTTTAATCACTTTATAGAAAACATTTAGGTAGCATTATATTCGAGGTGAAGATAATGTGTTACTAATTAAAATTATTTTTATTTCAAATAATTTAGTTATTTTTGAATAATCAGAAATTAAATGTAAGATAAAATAAGCAAATCTAAAATAACCATAAACATTCTTCGAGAGATAACTACTACACTATGCATTGATAAAAACCTTTTTGGAGGCAAACATGTTCTTGACTAAATTTTTTTAATATAACTTAAACATATTGCAGTGGAGGCATTTCACATAGGAAAATTAAAGCTACGAACATTATTTAAGTTTTTTTATATTAAGACAATTTTGGTAAAATGGGTATAGGGTCTCCTCTAACTCTTTTTTTAAAATAATTTCATTAAATCATAATTATGTACATTGGTGCAATCATGGAGCACAATGTGCTGACTTCATGTACAATCACAAATATTTTGATCATACTGTTAGAGATAGCGCTCATGGCATTTTCTTTTTCTTTTTTTTTTTTTTACTTTGGCATTTTCTTAATCACTATATGAAGACATTGATATTCTACATTTAATAAGTTTCACCAGTACCCTGCTAAGATGCACCGTAGGTGTGATCCCAGTAATTGCCCTCCCTCCACCCATCCTCCCTCCCCACCTCCCTTTCCCTTTTCCCTGTATTCTTTTGCTATAATTGGGTTTTAGCCTTCATATGAAAGCTATAAATTAGCTTCATATTAGGGCTGAGTACATTGGATACTTTTTCTTCCATTCTTGAGATACTTTGCTAAGAAGAATATGTTCCTGCTCCATCCATGTAAACACAAAAGAGGTAAAGTCTCCATCTTTCTTTAAGGCTGAATAATATTCCATGGTATACATGTACCATCTTTCCTTTTTAAGCCCTATGCTGGTCCCTTTGTGCTCCTGGTGGACCCTGTTTTTCTGGTAACTATTGTCCTCCCAGGCCAGTCCGTAGCCTCTTGGGCTCTGATCAGCTCTCTCCTGTCTCCCAGTGGGGACTGCTCTGTCCCTTGGCTGCCTCTTTACTCTTGTACCTGTTCCTCAGCTTTGTGTGTGGATGTACCATTGCAATTCCAGCCCTCCTCACCGGCCACTGTCTGTGCACACCCACACTCACACACGGACACACTTTCATCAGAAACCTGACCCAGCTCTGCACAGCTCTGCACATGGTGCTGCAGCAGGTTGGCAAGAGAGTGTAGATTCCGGAGCCTGGCCTGGCCTGGGTGCGCGGCCTGCAGTCTCATTCCCAGCCGAGTAAATGAGTGTATGAAAAGTAAACCGTCCCCTCTTTGTTTTTCTGCTTTTTAGTTGTATAAATGGAGGTACTGCTAACAGCCTTTCAATGTTGATAAAAAAGAAAATGAGTTTAAAAGTTGTGAGTGCAAGGCCTGGCACATGGTAAGCCCTCCTGTACCTGTCGCTTCCTCTGTCAGTCACCTGTTGTCGCTCCCCGTCCCCACCTTTGTCTCCCTGTGAAGGCACAGAGGATGTTACACAGGGAACAGACAGAGTCAAATGCCAGTATTGCATTTTCTCAACTGGAAAATGAATGGAAACCCATGCCTGAATTTAGCTGTACTTGTGAGCAGGGTGAAAGTCCATCATTAGCGCATTTATAATCGGTATTTTATTTCTTTTCTTTGAGTTTACCATGTAGAGTGTACACAGAAAGGGTGATTCTTTTAAAGGAAAGGGTGGAAGCTACATACAGAGTGAGAAACGGGGCCGGCATGGTGGCTCACACCTGTCATCGCTGAGGTGGGTGGATTGCCTGAGCTCACAGGTTCGAGACCAGCCTGAGGCAGAGTGAGACTTTGTCTCTAAAAATAGCCAGGCATTGTGGCGGGTGCCTGTAGTCCCAGCTGCTTGGGAGGTTGAGGCAAGAGAATCGCTTGAGCCCAAGAGTTTGAAGTTGCTATGAGTTATGACACCACTTCACTCTACTGAGGGTGACAAAGTGAGACTCTGTCTCAAAAAAAAAAAAAAAAAGAGTGAGACACAGAGAACTGAGTTGGGTATCTTTGAACCTGACAGCCCATCAGAATTTGCTGACCACTGGGTGTCCCTTGAGCAATATGGCCTTCTCTGCCCTCATCTCTCTCCTGGAATACCTTCGAGTTCATCAGTGTTTCTGAGATTTCGTACCAGAACTGGACATAAGACAGTAAAGAAAGCACTTACAGCTGATGCAGTTGATATGGTAACTGGAAGGTTAATTTAAAAAAGTCAAAGAAAACCAAAGAAAATCATATGTCTTACACATTTTATTTTAACGTAAAAAATGTAAAAATGTGTTTATTCATCAATCTCTCTGAGTTTGGGTTCTCCTGATTGGAATTGTATTCCATCTTTCTTTTATAAACTACACCCAAAGTGTGCTATTTATGAGGTCCAAATTCAGTTTCTTTGAAGGATCAAATGGATATGACTGCAGAATCTTTGTGTTTTCATGATTTTTTCTTTTCGAGTTTCTTTTTCTTTTCTTTTCGAGTTTCCCCCACCACATTTAATTCAGCCACAGTTGTTATTTTTAAGTGACGATCCTCTGTTGAGTCTCTTCAAAGGATTCAACTTAGTTTTCTGAGAAAAAAAATTTCTTTGCACTTATAGTTTATCAGTTTAAATCATTTAAATTAGCACTGATAAAGAACAGGTCTGGAAATGCATAAGAGTCACCCATGAGTGCTTAATTGGTCACAATGACATGTGCATCCTTAAAATCAGCTGCTCTCTGTGAGGACTTGATCTTCCTAAAGCTGGACTTGGACTTGTGCAAGTGCAGCTGAAGGTGGAATGGATTTGGGTGCATCCATTGCAGCTTCTACACCACCCTCCAGCCCCAGGTACTGTCACATGTGGCTCGGTGGAGTCAGCTTCTCTCCATCCTTACCTGCAGACTAGGCCTCTTGTTGAATTAACTCCTGTTTTATCTCATCCTGTTAGCTTCTGCCCATTTCCCCAGCTTATTGAGACATTTCTGATCATGATTTTATCATTCTACATCTGGGGGATAATCCCAGCTTTGGTCTTCCTGAAAGTTGTGTATGTAAGGTGGCTTCTGACTGGGCCTGACAGACTTGATCATGGACACGGTCCCTTGGCACGCTGCAGGAATCTCTCCTCCAGTCCCTAATGCTAACTCAGACCCTTCTTCACTGGTGTCGGATGGCTCTACTGTGTCACCTTACATTTTTCCCTAGCTTATTTATCCCTAAAGCAGTCATGAGAGGCTTGGTCAAATAGAATTCTGTCACTGTCTTGTAACTTGTGATCCTACCTGCAATCCAGTGTTACAACACATCACATCTCTCTTATTCTTCATGAATTTCTATAGATTTCTGAGGATCGATCTTTTGTTTCCAAAGGCTCCCAACCACCTCTTTAAGAATCTACTCTAGGATTTCCTAGGGAACAACATCAACTTTTATGGTATCTAGAATTCACCACCTTCTGCTCTGAGAAGGAAGCCAATATTTGTTCTTTTTAAACCATCTGGCATTTTTTCCATTGCCGTGATTTCTTCAAGACAATCATATTGGTTCTGAGATCATAGCCTCTAGTGCCAAAGACAGTAGTTGTCTTCTTTTGCCTGCGATATGGATGATTTTCCTATGAATAATCCTCTCATGAAAACACCAGGGATTAGGACACAAACACCTCCCAGGCAGTACGCCATCCTTTCCCACTCCAGAACAAGTCATGGCACAGTTGATTCCCATGAGAGGTGGTCTGGATAACCATAGATCTATTCTAGCAGCTCTCTTAGTATCCAATTCTTTGACATGCTAGTGTGCTGAATAGCATGGCTGAGTGCTTTTGCCTTAAAATGTGATTTATCTAGACTTGAACTCATGTAAAATTTTTAAGTTTGGTTTGCCAACATTTATTAAAATTTTAAAGTGCCCATCACATCCATAATAGGGTGAGTCCACACATGATGTCCATCTCTTCTAGAGAAATAAGTGCCTTTGTTCGTGAGAAGGCATATACGAGCATATCTCAGCACTGTTAGTAATAGAAAAGGAAATGGCACACAGGTCCCTCATTTAGAGAATGGTTAAATACAGGATGGTGCATTCTTATTATGGATGAGGTCATTCTGTATAAACTCATACAGAAGGAGTTACAGGAAATGTTGTTAAGTGGAAAATCCAAATTACAGAATGATACCGTGATGATAGTTTTCTGTGTCAACTTCACTAGGCCCTGGTGGTTTGATCAAACACCAATCTGGATGTTTCTGTGAAAATATATTTAGGTATGATTAATATTCAAATCAGTAGTGGGCTAAAGCAGATTACTCTTCATAATGAGGGGTGGGGCTCATCTATTCATTTGAAGGGATTAAGAGATAACACTAAGGTCAGGGAAGAGGAGGAAATTCTGCCTTCAGGGGACCGCAGCAACTACTGCTAGCATTTCCAGCCTGCTGGACTCCCTGCCCTGCGAACTTTGGACTTGCCAGCGTCCCTAATCTCTTAAACCAAAGATATAGCTAAAGATAGCCTATTAGTTCTCTCACTTGGAAAATCATGATTAATAGAGAATGCAAATAGTGTGATTTCATTAATGGGGAAAAAACTTAACAAAAAAATCTCGTGAAACTTTAGTTATACTTGTCTTCTTCTAGAAAAGAAACTACAATAGGAGCTAAATAATTGCATTTTTTATTGTCTTCAGTACATTCTTGTATAACATCTTGCTTTGAACATAATTTTAAACGGAGCGTGCATGCATGCATGCGTGTTCACCCCACCACATGGCTCCTCTCATTCTACGCTTGACCTTCCCTTTTGGATTTGCCTCCATCCCTAGAGGGTCAGGTACCTCCTCTGTCCTTGCAAATTCATACTTAGCATTTCTACAGCCACATCAATTTCCTTAGCTGCCTCCAACTTTTATTTTAGGGTGGCACTTCTGCCTATAGCTTCCCTGTGAACATTTCTTGCCCCACAGCCATTTTGAACTTTCCCCTGACCTTTAGAAATCCTTTTTTCTTCTTTTCCTCTCTGGAGAGGGACTCGAGTGCTCTTCTACTGTTAGGAACTTGAAGAGAAAAGCTTACTTTGTATAATTTGTGTTCCCCAAGTAAGTCATTTCCCTTCTCAGAATGATGGAGAAGAGACTGTCTTTAAAAATAGTGACCAAGGGGCGGCACCTGTGGCTCAGTTGGTAGGGCCCTGGCCCCATATACCAAGGGTGGCAGGTTTGAACCCGGCCCTGGCCAAACTGCAACAACAGCAAAAAAGTAGCCGGACATTGTGGTGGGCACCTGTAGTCCCAGCTACTCGGGAGGCTGAGGTAAGAGAATCATTTAAGCCCAGGAGTTGGAGGTTGCTGTGAGCTGTGACGCTACGGTACTCTACCGAGGGCGATAAAGTGAGACTCTAAAAGAAAAAAACAATAGTGACCAAAAAAAGTCACTATCAGATTATTGAGTCTTGATTTCTGATCTGAAACTTTGACCTTGTGCTGCAATAGTGGAGCTGGATGACTGTCTTATTTTTTTCAGCCAGTATTTTCCCTATGCCTCCTGCTTGGTAGAAGCCACTGGTTTGAGGGTCCTGAAATGTTATGTGGATTATAGCAGGGGAAGGATGCAGAGATGATGGAGCTAAGCCAGCTCTCCAGCTTCCCAGTAGAGGAGGTGGGCTGGCACCCACTCTGCAGAAGACTATGTAAGAATGAAAATAATTCAAGATGAGGGAGATTAGTGGTTACACAGCAGCAGACTCTCAGGGAATTGGGAAACCCCATATGATCAGAGAGTGAGCTGCTTTTTGATGCCCAGGAACAAGAACAAAAAGGGGTGTTTGCTGAGGCCCCACTCTTCAAGAAGCATCAACATGGGAAGAAGACTTCCTACAAAATAAGCAACAAAGTATTCCACGCTAATCGTGTCCTGCTGCCCGGAAGTGCCATGCGAGAAAGCAGAGACGGGCTCAGACCTTCCAGACACGCTGAGCTCCAACTGAGTTGAGTCAGGATTTGGATGAGCTAAGGGAGTTGGGGTGGGGTGGAGGACTTCCTGCTGGTGAGAAATGGCAGGGACAAGGCAGGCTAGAAGAGAAGGCACATCTATTACTTTTTGTTTTTTTCACAATAATAACACTTACTGGATAATGTCAGTGTTATCCTAGACGCCCAGGTCCCTTTTCACCATTGTGCTTTCACCTCTCGGAGCCCACCTGGGCCTCTTCAAGGAAACCTGCGTCTAGGCAACTGGAGCCACAGAGCCCTGGGTTAGCCTTGACGGTGGAGGAGTGTAAGTGTATGAAAGCTCAGCTCCCAGGCCTTAGCTGGGGACAGCTCTGAGCATCACTTACCCTCCAGAGCTCTCAACAGGATCAGACTCAGTTACTGGTTAGGAGTTGTTGCTTAAAATTGTGTTCTCGCTGGGCTTACAGTTTTTTGTCTGGCTTCTCCCACTCCCTTACTGGTAGGACTTCCTTAATCAGTTACTTGCACATAAATCCTTGTCTTTGGGTCTCTTTCTGAGGAATCTGGCCTAAGACAGGGTGTGTTGTTTTTTTAAAATTCCTTGCAGTAATATGAATTATGTTGCAAATTGGGATACAAATTATTGAGAGTTTTATAATAATTTGAAACAAAATTCTTACAGTAAAGAAATATATAAAGTAAAAAAATAAATCCCCTCTAGCTTCTGACCCCCCAGCCCTAGTTCCCCTCTCTCAGAGCAGCTCCTTACAGAGATGACAGAGGAGGGCATGCACACAGTTGTGTGTGTGTAGGACAGAACAGTACCCCAGTAGGGTCAAGTCCTAAATCCTGGAACCTGTATTAGTTTATTTGAAGAAAGAGATCTTTGTGGATGTAATTAAAGATCTTGAGACGGAAGATTATCCTGATTTACCTGGGTCAACTCTAAATGCAATCCCATGTATAAGAGGGAGGCAGAGGGAGATTTTACATACACAGAGGAGAAGGAAATGTGAAGACCAAGTAGAGAGCTGAAAATGCTGACCCTGGAGCCTGGGGTGATACAGCCACAAACCAAGGAATGCTAGGAGCCAACAGAGCTGGAAGGTGCAAGGAATGGGTTCTCCCCCAGAGCATCCAGAGGGAGCATGGGCCTGTTATCAATCATAACATTGATTTTGGCCCAGTAATATTGATTTTGGACTTCTGGTGTCCAGAACTGAGGGAGTAAGTTTCTATTGTAAGCTATGAAGGTTATGGTCCCTTATTACAGCAGCTCTAGGAAATCGATACCACATGCACAGATGTCTCTCCAGGGCTGCCCTGTAGAATGTGCCAGGCAGTGTCTGCATGTGAGGAGTCTGCAGAAGAGTCTGTGGTTGAGGCAGAAGCCTGGGCTTCTTGCAGTAGGTTGAAGGGCACTGTGGTGGGGGTTACATCAGAGGGCTGTACATCAGGGCAATTGGCCCTGGAGTGATGTGGCTTGCAGGGAAGGAGCAGGATGGGGGACAGGCAGACAGAAGCCCAGGGAGAGAGAGAAAGGGTGATGGTCATGGATGTAGGTTAGGACTAACCAAGGCGGAATAGCCAACTAAAAGTTGTGTAAGTAGTAGGGATTTCCCACCTCCTCTCACTGAGCAGGGTGTCTGGAGGAAGGTGGAGAGGTTGCACAGTTTTTTCAGTGCCTTAAGAAGGTCCTCAGGGACCCAGGTACTGCCACTATTCTGTACTGTGGCCCTCAGCTGCTTGCAGGTTGGTCCGTGTGAGCCCAGTCACAAGGGTGCTCAGCAGTTCCATGCATTTCCTGGAAACATAGTGATAGCTGTGAAGAACAGGGATGTTTTTTTCTTCCTCTCTTGTGTCCCTTTTTAATAGCAAGTAAAACCTTTCCCAGAACCCCCCAAGCAGAGTTTCCCCCAGGTCTCATTGGCCAGGGCTGAGTCCCAGACCCATGTCACTGTCAAGAGTCATAGTTATCTGGGTCTGGAGGGACTGTCATCCAGGAAGCAGGGACTGGGTCATTAAGTGGCTGGTGGCTCTTGGCGCCAACAGTGTTTGCCCCTGAGTGGAACTAGAAAGCCGGAGGGTCTTCCTAGAGACGCTTTCAAGAAGATTGGGCTTGTCGACAGTTTGGGTAGTGGGTTAATTAAAGAAAGAATTTGACTTTTAATTTCTATCTGTACTTTTTTCTTCCTTCAATTTGTCCTATTCTCTCAGATATCCATATTTTACTTCATGTACAAAATTTAGTTATCCAAGTAAGTTAGACCTTTTAAAAATTTATTTGATAAATAAATATTGAGTTCCTACTGTGTGTCAGCCACTGTGAGAACATGATGAGTGGAGGAAATTCAGGCAGGGAGAATTGATTCCCTTTGACTCAAGGGGAGGAGCGCAGTCATTAAAAATGAATGCCTGTCCCCTGCCTTTTCCGAGGTCATCAATAATTTCTCTTACATTGTCCAGCTTCCCAAGGGGTGCTGAAAGACCCCAAATCACTGGAGCCTCTTAAGACTGATAAGGAGAGATGCAAGTGTGCTGTTCTGAGGAAGATCAGGGGGCAAAGTGAACTTAGAGTCTTGTGCAGAGGAGGAGAGGGGGGAAAGAAATGATCGTGGTTTCAAAATCCTGTGACAAATGCAGTTTTTAAAAATAGTGTGCTTTATAGCATTCACTGTGTGCCACAGAATGACAAGGCGGAGGTGTACTAGTTAGGTCCTTCCAGTAAAACAGGATCAATAGGAGATTTTATACATGTACTAAAAGTATACATAAACAAAGAGACTTACTACAAGGCATTGGCTCACGTGCTTATGAGACAGAGAAGTCCCACAGTCTGTTATCTGCTGGAGACCCAGGAAAGCTGATGGAGTGGTTCAAAGGTCTAAGGGCTGGAGGGCGAAGGGTATAGATTTTGAGTAGCGTAGATTCTAGTCTGGGTCCCAAACACTTAGTACTGAATTTCAAAATTCAGTACTTTACCCAATCCACCCATTTGCATGGCTAATATCTTCCAGAAACATCCTCTAGGCATACCTACAAGTAACGCTTAATGAGATAGGTAGGTGTCCCATGGCCCCACCAAGTTAGAGGTTGATCTTTAACATTTTTCCAACGTGTTTGATATTTAGAAGGGTGGGAAATGGAAATAATTGTATAAGAACTTTAAAAGCTATCCATGTTCCTCTCTCTCTCTCTCTCCCCCCTACTGTCTTACAATTTCCTTGGGTCAGAAGACCAGGTGAGCTCAGCTTGGTCCACTACTTAGGTTCTCACATCGCACAAGACTGAAAGCAGGTCAGGAGGGTTGTGTTGCTTATTAGAGTCTTTGAGGGGAAAACCTACTCCCAAGCTCCCCCAAATTATTGGCCAGATTCAGTTCCTTGCAGTTGTAGGACTGAGGTTCTTGTTTTGCTGGCTGTCAGCTGGGAGCTGGTCTTTGCTCCTAGGGGCTGCCCCCATTTCTTCTCTTGCTTTCCATGTGGCTCCATGAGAACCTTTCAAGGGCACAGTCTGAGAGCTACACGTGAAGATAGGGCAATGGCTCTCCAAAGAGAACTGAAGTATATTAAATCAGTGAGCATGGACGGAGGATGTTTTTATAGTTAAATGTGTACTCATTGCCTTGGAGTGTGTTCTTTTTTTGAAATTCACTTAGTCAAGAATTTTAATAAAACTATAAAGAAGTGACCTGGGTGTGTATAACTTGCTGAGAGGCTATATTCAGCAAGAACGTGCTTTACTGAGGGAAGTCTTTGCACATAGGCCCTGTGATGCTTTCCTGTGCTTTGTCCTGTTTCATATTTTAATCAGAGGCTTGTGTAGAGAACTAGGGTAGAAAGTGGTAAACTTGGGGAGACCCAGTATCAGGAGACTACGGAATTGCCTGGGAGGCAATGAGGATCTGGAGAACATAGATGTCTTGCGCTCCTCAGAAGTATTCTAATTGGGGATGCGGAGGAGGATTAAGGTATGTGTAAGAGTGGGGAGTGGGAAAGACTCTGGATAACCCACCCGTGCTGTTGTCAACCAGACCTGCTTTTTCTGAATTTACCTGTTTTTACATCTTGAGTTTGTAAATTAGATTATAGTTGATGCTTGTGGAAAGCATCTCACTACTTTAAGAAAAAAGAGAGAAGACTGGGCGTGATAGCTCGTGCCTGTAATCCCAGCACTCTGGGAGGCCGAGGCAGGTGGATTGCTTGAGCTCAGGAGTTCAAGACCAGGCTGAGAAAGAGTGAGACCCTGTCTCTACTGAAACAACAATAGCAACACACTTATAAATACATACATACATACATAGCTGGGCGTGGTGGCACAAACCTGTAGTCCCAGCTAGTACTCAGGAGGCTTAGGCAAGAGGATCACATGAGCCCGGGGGTTTGAGGTTGGTTTGAGCTAGGCTAATATCATGACACTCTAGCTTAGGGCAACAGAGTGAGACTATGTCTCAAAAAGAAAAAAAACAAGACCTTAGTACTAGTCTAATGAAGCCAAGAGGCCTCTATTTTTATTTTTATACATTTTTTCTTTTTACAAAAGTGATACGTAGATAATTCCTCAAAATAACCCAGCAATTGCTTTCCTAAGCATGTATCCAAGAGAAATGAAAGCATATATCTTCATAAAGACCTGTACATTAATGTTAATAACAGCCTTAGTCATAATATCCAAAAATTAGAAACAATCTAAATGTCCATCAAGTGATGAATAGATAAATAAAATATGGCATATTCATATAGTGACGTAGTATTTGGCAATAAAAAGTAATAAAATGCTGATGCTATATAACATGGATGAACTTTGAACATAGTATACTAAAGTGAAAGAAGACCACATACTATATGAACCCCTATATGTGAAATGGTCAGATGAGGTAAATCTATGGATAGAGAAAGTGGACTTGTCGTTGCCTAGGTGAGGGCTGGGAGAGGGGAAGTGGCTGCTAATAAGTACAGGATTTGGGGATGGTGATGAAAATGTTCAGACCTAGATAATGGTGATTGTTGCACAACTCTAAATATATTAAACCGTTGAATTTATAGACTTTAAATAAGTAAATTTTAAGATTTTTAATTATACATCATTAAAGAAGAAAAAGGTGAAAGATGGTTGTTGAAGTTAATTTAGAAAACGTAAGTCAGGAAAAGAAGACAGTAAAACTAACCCTGATTATATTATCACCTAGGAGACAGCCACATAACATCTTAGTATAATTCTTGTACTGTGTTTTCTATCTATGTTTGCATAGTTTTTTCCATAAATGGGATCATATTATAAATTTGTTACCAAAGCTTTTATTTTATCATTTTTAATGGCTATAGAGTTCTCTAATATATGAACAATTGTATTTAAATTTAATTTTTCCATGGTTGAATTTTTGCTGACTTCAATTTTCTTACTCTCATAAACCATAATTCTTACTTAACCTTACTGTGCTTCATATCAGTTTTGATTTAAAAGCCCTTGTATTTTTTTAAATGAACTTTATATTTTAGAGCAGTTTTAGGTTCACAGCAGAACTGGACTGAAACCACAGAGAGTTCCCCTGTACCCTGTTCTCATCGCCCCTGTTCCATCACACACAGCCTTTCCCATTATCTACTTGTACCACCGTGGTACATTTGTTACACTCAGTGAACCTACACTGACACGTCATTATCACCCAAAGTTCATAGTGTATGTTAGAGTTCAGTCTTCACTTTGAACATTGTATGGGTTTTGACAAATGTGTAATCATGTGTATTTACCTTTATCGTATCATATGGAGGAGCTCCACTGCCCTAAAAATCTGTGCTCTGCCAATTCATCCCTCCCTACCCAAACCCCTGGATACTACTCATCTTTTTACTGTCTCCATAGTTTTCCCTTTTCCAGAATATTATACAGTTGGAATCACACACTATGTACCCTTTTCAGATTGGCCTCTTTCACTTATTAATATGCACTGAAAGTTCCTACATGTCTTTTCATGGTTTGGTAGATTATTTCTATTAAGTGCTGAAACATATTACATCATCTGGATATACCACAGTTTATCTGTTTATCTTCTGAAGGGTGTCTTGGTTACTTCCAAGTTTTGGAAATTATGAGTAAAACTGATGTAAACATCATGTGCAGGTTTTTATGTGGACAAAAGTTTTCAGTTCATTTGGGTAAATACCAAGCAGGTATGCCTTCTAGGTTGTATGGTAACAATATGTTTAGTTTTATAAGACACTGCCAAACTGTTTTCCAAATTGAGTGTGTTATTTTGCATTCACACTAGCAATGAGTGAGCATTCCTGTTGAACCACATCCTCCCCAGTATTCGGTATTGGATTTTGGCCATTCTGGGGTGTGTAGTGGTGTCTCATGGCTGTTTTATTTGCTTTTCCCTAATGACAGATGATGGTGAACATCTCTCCGTATGCTTATTGGCCATCTGAGTGTCTTCTTTAGTGAGGTGTTCAAATCTTTTGTCCATTTTTTAATTGGGTTATTTGTTTTCTTATCATTGAGAATTATGAGTTTTTTGTATATTTTGGGTTCACATCCTTTATCCGGTGGTTCTTTGGCAGATATTTGCTCTCAGTCTGTTCATTGTCTTCTCATTCTCTTGAGGTCTTTTTAAACTAGTGAATTTCTATCCCATGGGTATACATTTTGCCTTTGATTTCACCTGGAAATCTTGACAATTCATGTTGTTCAGATGTTTGGGGTGAGAAGGTGAGGGGTGGGGATTAGCCCCAAAGCATCATTATTCTATTTAAAATTTGGGCCACAGAATTCTGCAGTTATCTCCTATATGAAGTCAGCATCATTTTGAAAGTACCAGGTAGATTTGTTTGTATTAAATGTCATTGAATGTTTTGTTTTTCTGTCTCTCAGTGGTTTTTGCTGTGTAACAAATTATTCCAAATTTAGTGGCTTTGAATAACCATTTATTTAGCTCATGATTCTTAGGTCAGCTGAGCAGTTTTTCTACTCTTAAGGTGCCTTAGCTGATTTGTGCTGGACTTTCTCATGAGTCAGCTTGGGTGATCTAAAGTGGCTTTCACTCATAGTCTGGCATTGTGGCGGGCACCTGTAGTCCCAGCTACTCGGGAGGCCAATCTGAATAGTAGGCTGGCCATTGGCAAGGGCAACAGAACCTCATGTGTTTTAACATCCAGTAGGCTAGCTTGGGCTTCTTCACAGACTGGCAGTCCTGGGGTTCCCAAGAGCAGCAAGCAGGCAAGCCCCAGTGTGTTAGCTTATTTCTTGCCTTGGTTTGTTAATGGCCAAAGAAAATCACAAAACCAGCTCAGAGTCAAGAGATGGAGAAATAAACACTACCTCCTGATAGGACCATCTGCAGCACAGAGCAAGAAAGGGACAAATTTGTGTGTGGCCAGTTTAATAATTTACCAGGCTTTGCTAAAATATCCAAAGGCCTTGGCACTTGGTGACCAATATATGGTAATAGGTAATATATGAGCCTTTGTGTTTAATTTTCATACACGAATATGCTTCCAACTTATACATACATAATGCCCGAGAAATGAGAACACAGCCCTTTGGCAGATTAACTCACATTTTTGGTGGCAAACTCATGTCTCATTATTTTTAGATGTGTTTCCAGCAATTTTGGTAAGACTTTGAGAACATGGGACAGTGGTGGCAAAACCTATCCCTCAATGCTAGACCAGGTGCATTCATTCATTCACTCACTCACCAACTTCTCTCAGTGCCTGGGATTTGTCTGGGACAAGGTAAGCTCCTTGCCCTTGTGGAAATTGTATTCTAGTGCAGGAGATAGCAGTAAACAGAAAAATAAATGCCAAGTATTGACCAGTGTGCTGAAATGATAGCACAGGGCACAAAGGCTGATGGAAAGATTTCCTAGAGGACCCCAAAGACAGTTGGCCAGTCTCTCTGAGGCCATTTTAATTGTCTTGAGTTTGGCTTTTTCTTCATCAGCTTATCTTTTTTTTTTTTTTTTTTTTAGACAGAGTCTCATTTTGTTGCCCTCTGTAGAGTGCGGTGGCATCACAACTCACAGCAACCTCTGGCTCTTGGGCTTAGGCAATTCTCTTGCCTCAGCCTCCGGAGTAGCTGGGACTACAGGTGCCCGCCACAATGCCTGGCTATTTTTTTGATGTTGTTGCAGTTTGGCTGGGGCCAGTTTGAACCTGCCACCCTTGGTATATGGGGCCGGCGACCTACTCACTGAGCCACAGGCGCTGCCCATTCATCAGCTTACCTTGATGGGTCACAGTACAGATGCTGATGAGAACCCAACAGCACACCTGCTACAGGCTCTGGTGGGTTTATCCCCAGGAGAGCAGAGAGCCAGGAAGAGTGGGAGGTGGATTGCAGGACTCAGTGGTAATGGGAGGAACAGACATCTGGGATCTGGCATGTTGTAAAGGCAGGATATTGCAGCTGGAGGTTTCTGCCTCCTCAGAAGCCCTGTTAGAAGTTAACTTCCTAGAAGGAGGTCCCTCACAGGACGTGCTATAGGATTAGTCCAAGGTAATTTGGTTTGAAAGAGAGGGGAACACAGGGAGACAGGGTTGAGTTACAATTGTGGTAACTATAGCAACATCATGCTGACAGTGAGTCTCTACAAAGAGAATATTGACCGATTGTGATTGCCCCAGAACTGACTGGAAATGGGATACCTTGAATTTGCCAGGCGGAGAAAGTGAGGGAGAGGAAAATCTGTCGGGCTGAGCTTTCCCCAGAGTCATGTCTTCCCCACTTTCCTTCTGTAGTGAGTGAATCAAGACTGTGACAGCCCAGCTGCAGGGTGTTTTGTGTGACTGTTTGTTGGTAGCCTGGACAGTGGAATAACCCTTTAAATTTCATTTCCTCTTTTCTTGAGATTTTAAACCAACCTTTTTTCAGACATGTCTTCTCCTAGGTTAGATTTTGAAGATTATTGGAATGCTATTAGGAATCTACTGCCAATAGATGGTGATAACTTTACATAGTCTTGACTTCTAGAATTTCTGCTAACTGGCTTCTTCCCCTGGTCCCCCCACTCCAAAATATCTTTTAATTATATACTTTAATAAAGCTTTTTTTCAATACCCTTTCTTTTTTCTATGTAATAGATAAGGTGAAAAATAAGAAAGAAAACTTAACAATGTGATCCCTCATCCACCCCGAATTATCTAAAAAGAGAGTAATAAGGTGGCAAATCCCATTCACTCCCAGAAAATCTAATTTCCTCTAACTCATCAAAGCAAGTGGGAGGGACTTGGCAAGTGGCTGGATGGAGAAAATATTTCTTGTTTAATTGTTATCAAACAAAGCTGTTTCCAAGTCTGCCAGGGGGGATGTGCTGGCCCCTGATGTGTTCAGAGTGTGTGTAGGACGTCAGCTTCGGAGGACAGAAGCCTGTGCTGGCACAGTGTGTGGTCCTGATGCGCAGCTGACATTTGACGGCTTTGTGTTTAACTCTTTGCACTCAGAACGGCAGCGTCTGTCCCTACTAATGGTCAGAGTCTGCCTCAGCTGTCACCCCTTAAATCTCCAAATGTCAGGTTTCATTACCTTCCCTGTGATCCGGGAGCCGTCAGCGGTCACACACCTTGCCTGGCTCTCATTCTTCCCCTGCAGGTGCATTTGAGCACCTATCTCTGATAATGTGTACAGCAGGCCATCTCCTGCCCCCCACCCCATGGCCCCTTCTTTCCACCTTCCAAGTATATGACTTCAGAGAAACCACGTGCACCAGGATCAAGTCACCCGGCGTGGCCCAGCATCCAGCAGTGTTATCTTGCACATGCAGGTTTGGTTTTCCTGCCAGTTTGGCGTAGTACTTCAGGAGGAGCCAGGGCAGTGTCTGGAGCTAGGACGTTCTTCCCAGTGTGGGTTTTTATCTCTCCCACCCAGGGTGTGCTGGTGGCACTGCTGGGCCTCACAGTAGGTTATCGTTAAGTTAGACTTCAGGGCTTCAGAGGTAATGCAAGGTTACAGTGTGTCTGGCGTGGGGGAAATGAGGGCTTGGTGTGCCAGCCTTGAGTGTGGTGAGAAATTAGCAACACTGAGCTCTCTTCAGTAGTAGCTATTACATTTTATTTCTCTCAAGTCAAATGAGGTGATTTCTGCTACGATTTTCCTCCTAAAGGTTTGCCTGGCTATTTGGCTTTTCCTAGAAAATGATGATGTACTACTTATCTTCTGCTGTGTAATAGAGCACCCCAAACCTTAGTGAATTAAAATAACCCCTCACAGGTCCAGAGGTCAGCCGAGTGATTTTGCTGATCTGAGCTCAGCAGGACTAATCTCAGCTCGGCTCACTCAGGCGTCTGCAGTCGTGATAGGGGGATTGGTGGCTGACAGCTCCAAGATGGAAGCACTCACGTGTCTGCCATTTGGCTGGACCACCTGTTTCTCATCATCCAACAGGCTAGTCTGGGCTGGTTCTTATGACATAGGCAGGGTTCCTCAAGAGTGACCGGAAGCAACAGGGCCCCTTGAGGCTTCGGTTCAGAGCTATAGCGATGACACTTCTGCCACATTGCTTTTGTCAGAGCAAGTTCCAAGACCAGCGTGGATTCAGAGGGTGGAGAAATGGACTCTTATCTCTTTGTGGGAGGAGCCTCAGAGTTAAGTTGGAAAGGAGCCTGGATGCAGGGAGGTCATAATTGAGAACATTTCTGCAAACAATCTACATTAAATAATAACAATTTTTATTATTTTGTTGAGCTCCTAAAAGGCCACAGAGTTTTCTGCCTTCCTAGCATGATAGAGAAAATCAGCAGAGATGAGAATTCTCCAGCAGGGGCAAGGGAGGGGTCTCCAAACTGAAGCTTTCTTCATGCTCCCTGTATTTTCATTATCTGCCCCCTTTTCATCATCTAAGAACTAAGCTTCTTTTCTGTTTTAAACTTATTCTCTTTGAACATTATGAATGCCAAAGTTGTCTAAAATAAGATGACTGCTCTTAGACTCTATTATGTTGGCCTAATTACATATCTGCAAAATGTTTTTCTGGGGTATTGTGCATAAAACAAAGAGGAAAGCAATGTCTTCAGTGGCCAGCTTGCCTGTCCCTCCCTCCTGGGGAGGCCTGGGGAGAGTGAGGGTGAGGGAGGCTGGGCTGCTGCAGCTTTAGAGGGTTTTGCTCTTTCTCCATAGAGAATGAGGGGCACTTCCCTTCCTCATCCCTCCCTCCACCATGCCACTGTGGGTATCCATCCCACAAGAACCTTATGCTTATCCTCCCTACCCCCACCCCACCCCGGGGACTGGGGTCCCCCTGGACGGGAGAGGCTTGCATGCCTTTGCTTCCTGCATGCCAGCACAGAGCCAGGGTGACTGGATGTGGAGACCTCATGAGTGAATGGTGGTACTGGGCATAGTTTTGCCCACTAGCATGCTGGGGACATGCTGACTTTTCGCAAGACCACCCAGAGTTACCCTGTCCACTTCCCATTTTTCGAATGGAGGTGAAATGTTCTTTCTTTCCAGGGGGCATTCTCCTCCTACCCCACCTTTGGATCTCCACTTTCCACTGTTGAATGAGAGTGTGCCCCTCATCTGCCCAGCACCGCTCTGGCCAGCTTCTGTGTTGAGCAAAGTCTGGGCACCCTGAGAACATGCTTGCTTTTGCCCCTTCCCTCCTGCAGTGTCCCACCTGTGGCCCCCCAAGACCTCCCTGCCCATCCAGAGATGGCTTCTCAGGCTTCGTGTAGCTGAAGAGGAGTATTAAGTAGGGAGTTTGATGATGTAAAGCAAACTTCCTTCTTAATCAAGCCTGTTTCCCATGCTAGACTGTCCAAGGGCTCCTTTCTATCCATCCAACCAGCATTTTCATTCACTTTCTGCTCATCCCCCTCACCAGGAAATCCAGTCCTCAGCCTCATCCCTGCAGGAGTGTTCATCTACCCTGCATCAGCCAGCACCTCCAACTTCTCATCTCCATCTTATCCAAGTTCTCATGTCCATCGTAATCTCTTCCCGACTGTGGATTAGCTTCCTGTGCTGCTATAACACATCAGCATGCATTTAAAACAAATTCATTATCTTACAGTTCTGGAGGCCAGATGTCTGAAATGGGTATCAGTGCCCAGCCTCAAGGTGTTGGCAGGACCACGTTCTTTTTTTTTTTTTGAGACAGAGCCTCAAGCTGTCACCCTGGATAGAGTGCTGTGGCATCACAGCTCACAGCAACCTCCAACTCCTGGGCTCAAGCGAGTCTCTTGCCTCTGCCTCCCAAGTAGCTGGGACTGCAGGCACCCACCACAACGCCCGGCCATTTTTTTTTTTTGGTTGTAGCCGTCATTGTTGTTTGGCAGGCCCGGGCTGGATTCGAACCTGCCAGCTCAGGTGTACATGGCTGGCGCCTTAGCCCGCTGAGCCACAGGCGCCGAGCCGGACCAAGTATTCTCAATGACATCATATCCAAGGTAGAACCTCTGTTTTATTAGTGGGGGATGGGTGAAGCAAGGGTACCCCTAACTTTCTAATTATACTCACCCAGAATTCATTTCAGCAACAAGTATGTAAGCCCTCCATCTGGAAGCATAGGAGAGAATGAACCCTTTGTTCTAGAGTGCAGTAGTCTTGAGTGTTGTTTCTTCCTTACTGAGTGGGAAGGGGTACAGAGGAAGTGGTTTAGGTTCAGATAGTTTCACATCTCTTATCAAATTTTTCTTTCTATAGACTCTCTTAAATAGATGTTTCTTTATTTTTTATGTACTCTTATGGCTATTTCTAGAGGCATTACATTCTTGTTTTGTTGTTTGTTTTTTTAAGACAGATTCTCACTCTGTTGCCCAGTCGAGAATGCTCTGGCATCAGTCTAGCTCACAACAACCTCAAACTCCTGGGTTCAAGTGATCCTCTTGCCTTGGCCTCCCAGGTAGTTAGGACTACAGGTGCCCACCACAAAGCCTGGCTAATATTTCTATCTTTTTTAGTAGAGATGGGGTCTCACCCTTGCTCAGGCTGGTCTTAAATTCCTGAGCTCAAATGACCCTCCTGCCTTAGCCTCCATAAGTGCTAGAATTACAGTCATTAGCCACCACTCCAGGCCTAAATCTTTGTTTTTAAAATATTTTTAAAACGAAGAGCTGACATGAGCTGACATGTCAGCTGTATGGACAGCTGACATGTCATCAAACTGGAAGTCTGTCCCGGCTTTCTTTCTATAATGTCTTTTTATCTGGTTTATTTTAAGATTTTCTCTTTGTGTTACCTTTTAGCCATTTAAATGGGAAGTATATTGGTATTGTTCCTTTTGTATTTCTTCTGAATGAGGTTTGTTGAGATTCTTAGATCTGTGGGATTATAGTTCTCATCAAACTTGGAAAGTATTAAGATATTATTTCTTCATAATAATCTTTTCCCCCCATCTTTTTCCCACTCTGGAATTCCAATTACATGTGTATTAGACTGCTTGATATTATTCCAGAGGTTAACGAAGCTCTTTCTTTTTGAGAGTTTTTTCTTTGTTCCCATCTTTTTCCCGCTCTGGAATTCCAATTACATGTGTATTAGACTGCTTGATGTTATTCCAGAGGTTAACGAAGCTCTGTGCAGAGTTTTATAGTTCATTTTGGATAAATTCCTTTGCATCATTTTAAGTACATTAATTCTTTCTTCTCTGATGTTAAGCTGTTGTTACTCATATTAAGTAAAATTTTTATTTCAGGTACAGTATTTCTTTGGGGGGGAATTTTATTTTCACCTTATTATATTCATATTTTTCTTTACTTTTGTGAACATATTGAGTATGTTTTTAATAGTCTGCAGGGAAGCTAGTCTGCATCATTTTGGACCACTATCTAGTGCTTTTCTATTTTTCCTCCAACACTGTTACATTTTACATGTACGAGCTTTGCACTTACTTTGTTAAATTTATTCCCAAGTTTCAGGCTGCTCATTGATAGTATCTAGAAATACAATTGTTTTTTGTATCTTGGTCTTATATCCTGCAGCCTTGCCAAACTCATTTATTATTTCTCATATTTGTGTGTGTGTGTGTGTGTGTATGTATGTATTCCTTAGGATTTTCTTTGTACAATATCCTGTCATTTGCAATTGTGATTGTCTTCATTTATGACCTAAAGACCTTTTATGTATTTTTCTTGCCTACTTTCCAGGCTAGTACTTTTAGTACAATGTTGAATAGAGGTGATGATTGTGGATATCTTTATCTTGTTCTTGATCATGGGTAAATATTAATTTTTTCACCAGTAAGTGTGATGTTAGGTATAGATTTTTCCTAAATATGCCTCCTCAAGTTGAGTTCTCTTCTATTCCTAGCTTAAGGAATCTTTTATTCCTATCATAAAAGGTTATTGGATTTTGTTAAATGCTTTTTCTGCATCTGTTGAGATGATTATATTTTTTTCCTAATATGCTTATGTTTAACCTTACTTGGTATTTATGTGCACATGAAACTACATTACGAATTCATAAATTCATTATTACTTCTAGAAAATAAGAGATGATATATATTCAACCCTTTGTAATTGTGGGAGATCAATTTGAGGACCCTCCATGGACATGTTAATTTCCAATATACTGTAGTGGTTAGTGTGCCTGTTTGGGGGGAAATTTTAAAATTATCTACTATAATATCTACAGAGATGAATTTACATGATGCTTGTGATTTGTGTAAAAAATAAGCAACAGGGTAGGGGCAATTATGGATATAGAGAAAAAAGATTGGCCATGAGTTGCTAATTGTTGAACTTGGATCATGAATACATTTTGTCTACTTATGTATATTTAAAATCTTGCATGAGAAAAACTTAATAAGGCCAGGCACAGAGGCTTACACCTGTAATCCTAACACTCTGGGACTCAGAAGTGGGAAGATTGCTTGAGCTCAGGAGTTTGAGGTTGCAATGAGCTATGGTGATGCCACTGTACTCTACTTGTTGCTACTTGACAGAGCAACACTATGTCTCAAAAAAAAAAAAAAGTTTAATGTAAGCATAAAATATAACATATAAAAGAGCGTATAAAGCATATTTATGTAGATTGATAGGTAATTATAACTTAGATAGTAGTAACCCCATTGGTTAAGAATTAGAACTTTACAGCCCTTCAGAAGCCACCATATGCCTCTCCCCAAATTATAACTTTCTTCCATCATTATTGGTAACTACTATCATAACATTTCTTTGCTTTCCTTTACAGTTTTACCACCTATGTGTACATCCTTAAATAATAGTTTAGTTTTGCCCACAATAATTTTATAAAGAAGACACATTTATTATAATGTATGTAGTATATTGTTTATGCATTTTTCTTCTTTCATCATAATGAAGTTGGTTCAGCTATTAAGAAGTTCATCTATTAAGAAATTGTTATAAATTCCAATACCTTGGATGTTTGGTACTAGCAGAATATAGTATTTCTCTTCTTCTGGATTTTCTTGACCAAAATAAAAAAGTTCCTTATACAGAAGAATCTCTATAGTTGACCACCTTCCTACATTGACTACCTCCTTAAGTTGACCTAATTTTCATAGACTGGGCATGCACCACATGGGCATGTCAGAATAGGAGGCCGAATTATGTTGACAACTTCCATATGTTAACCCGTTTGTTATTTTCCCTTGGGTGGTCAACTTACAGAGCTTTTATTGCATTTCTTTGCCTAAAGATTGAATTAGAATCTTTAGTGAGGCATCAGTGATAGCAAAAGTAAATATTTATCTGCTGCACACATTGTCACATCATAGGGGTTTATTTATATATTTTATTTATTTATTTATTTATTTATTTATTTAGAGACAGAGTCTCACTTTGTCACCCTCAGCAGAGTGCTGTGGCATCACAGTTCACAGCAACTTCCAGCTCTTGGGCTTAAGCGATTCTCTTGCCTCAGCCAAGTACCTGGGACTATAGGCACCTGCCACTATGTCTGGCTATTTGTTGTTGTTGTTGTTATTGCATTTTTCATTGATGTTTAGCAGGCCCGGGCTGGGTTCGAACCTGCCAGCCTCAGTGTATGTGGCTGGCGCCCTACTAACTGAGCTATGGGTGCCAAGCCCATATGGGTTATATTTCTAAATAAAGAGAAATGGGTTAAATTCTAGGGATAGTTTAGAAAAATAATTATGGAGGGAAATTTTACCTTGTGATATGTTCAGATTTTGATGTTATCAATGGCATTGTACTAATATTTACTTGTAGATTGGCAAATTACTTAGTGAGAGGATAAGTGAAAAAAAATTTGTGCAATAAAAAAATTTTAGTCATTTAGCAAAAGGGAATAAGTTCCTATTTATATGATTAAGAATTTCAACACAATACATTAGTATAAAATCACTGATGAATTATAATATTCTAACCATTTTTTAAACATCTTTTTTTAAGTTTATAGAAAAATTTTTCAGTCTTGCCTCAGAAATAATGCTTTTGCCTCAGTGGGTTCATTATCCTATGGTGCGTTTGGATTGTGAAGATTTGAAGACAGGCCTGACAAATAAAGCAAAAGCCTTTGCAAACATATTATTAAATGACATAGCTTCAAAATATAGAAAAGAAAATGAATCGTAAGTAGAATTAATTCCCAAACTCAGTATTATGGGACTAAATATAATTTTTGCTAAAATAACTCTTGTTCCTCCATAGCTGCTTCCTGTGGTTCCTTTAAAGGCCTCATCAGGCTGAGTTCCTTTTCTTTCTTTCTTTTTTTTTTTTTTGGAGACAGAGTCTCACTATATTACCTTCACCATAGAGACTGTGATGTCACAGCTCACAGCAACCTCCAACTCTTGGGCTTAAGCAATTTTCTTGCCTCAGCCTCCCAAGTAGCTGGGACTACAGGTGCCCACCACAATGCCCAGCTATTTTCTTGTTGTACTTGTCATTGTTGTTTCAGCTGGCCCAGGCCAGGTTCAAACCCACCAGCCTCAGTGTATGTGGCTGGAGCCGTAACCACTGTGCTACAGGTGCCAAGCCAGAGTTCTTTTTTTAAATTTGAGATAGAGTCTCACTCTGTTGTCCCAGTCTAGAGTGTCATGGTGTCAGCCTAGCTCACAACAATCTCAAACTCCTGGGGTCAGGGAATCCTTCCTCAGCCTCCTGAGTAGCTGAAACGACAGGTGCCTGCCACAATGCATGTTTATTTTTCTATTTTAGTAGAAAGGGGGTCTCATTCTTGCTCAGGCTGGTTTGGAACTTCTGATCTCTAGCAATCCTCCCATCTTAGCTTTTCAGAGTGCTAAGATTGCAGTTGTGAGCCACGGCACCTAGCCAGTTCTTTTTGTTTGGTATTGTTTAAGAAAAGTTTTAAGGCAACCCAGGATTAAAAAAAAAAAGTTGAAGTGAGCCAGTATTTGAATACAGACTGCAAAATAACGAAAAGATGATAGAGTTTCTGTGATATCTGGCAGTTCTGGCATCATTCCCGATCTCAATATTCATTTGTTTTATCACCTAGCTTATTTTCCTTATCTCTAAAATGGAGACAATGATATTTACTTTGCAGGATAGCTATAGAATAGGACTCATAAATTAGTTGACTCCTAGCTAGTGTGTCATGCATTTATGTTTTACTCATTTCACACTGTTTTCTTCTGTTAAACAGATTTAGGATTTGCTATCAATATTTTAAAATTAGATTCATACACACACTTGTACATACCCCTTTTTTTTTTTGTACATACCCTTTATATTTCTTACTTTTCTAAAAAATTGGGAAGACCATGCCGTTTTGGTCCTGCAGTAGAAAATGAAGCTAAGAATAGCTTTCCCCTTTAGACAAGGAATGTGTACTGTGATTTGTCTCACCCAGTGATCAAGCCTCATCATCCATTTATCTAACTAATTTGTTACCTGTGTGGCCCCAAAGGAATCTGAGTTTATAAATTCTATAAAGGTTAAAACTAATGTATGTATAGCACTTATCACAATGTCTGGACATAGTTAGCTATTATGTTTATTTTCCTAGAAGCAAAGTGAGAAAATTCTATGCTTTGGAATTATAAAGACCTGACTTTGAATCCTAACTCTGCCATTAACTAGTTTCTTAACTCTTGGCAAATTGCTTAATTTCCCTGAGCCTCTGTTTCCTACTTATGTTAACTATGTACAATAATACTGTCCTTGGAGTACTGTTAGGAACACAAATGGCGTCTGTAAAGCATCCAGCCTCTTGCCTGGCATAGAATAAGTACCCAATAAATATTTTAAAATGAATAAACGAATATATGACTGTCAGACAGTCAAGTGTCTATCAGGCATGCTTTGTACAAAAGTATTCTTCACAAAGAGATTTCAAAGAGGTTAAAGTATTAGACCTCATCCTTTTCTTGAGAGTTTTAACCCATCTCATGAGTAAGAGCAATGACAGTGCCATAGTTAATAAAAAGTGGTTTATATTTGGTATAACTTTTTTTGATATTTATTTTTATAATTTCTTTGGTTTTTCTGGAAAATTTTATTGCTTCCAACAAAATAACTATGTTTTATTTTAAATGCATGATATGAGAGCAACTGAAAAGTTGTCCAGTTTTCTCCACCTGGTTCATTCTTTAATTCTTTCCTGTTTACATTCTATTGTTGAGATAGATAACATCAAAGGAGGAAATGTTTACACTGGGTTAAGTACAAGGTCATTAAAGAGTAATTTGGTTACTTCGTAGTTTGGTTTAGCATCTATTTAGACCACCTTGCTGTCATAATTTTATATGCTTCCTTTTTCATTTGTTGAAATATCTCTCCCCAGGGTATTCAGATCCCCAGGAGGATCATCTGTCTTTGTGCATTATCCATATTAATGCTTTCCATGTCCAATATTCAAGATTTTACTATAAAGTCCTGTATGATCTGAGTCTTGCTCACCTCTCAAATTTCATACAAGGTCCTCTTTGTATTCATTCATATTGACTTGTTTGCCATTCCTACAGTATGCCAAGCTTATTGCCGCCTCCAGGGCCTTTGATGTTTTTTCTTCCTAGAAGCTCTTTTCTTGTTATTTGCATAACTCGCTTTTTTTCTTCTCTCCCCTTGAATTTCATCTCCCTAGAAAGGCCTTCCCTGACCACTCTGTATAAAATAATGGCCCCTTCTCTACACTCCATCATTCTTTTCCCCTTTACCTTGCTTTATTTTTATTCATAGGGCTTTTTACTACCTAAAACCTTGCATATTTATGTGCTGCTTTTATCTCTCTCCTCAGCTCAGTATAAGCTTTATGAGGGCAAGGTCTTGTTTGCTACCATCTACAATGCTTAGAACTTTGCTTAACACAGTATAGGTACTCAACTGTTCATAATGAATGAATAAATATAATTTCCCGCATATATTCTCAATTTCTGGTATGAACTAAAATTTATTTTTAAAATGACTTACCTCTTTTATACTTTGTTTTTACCTTTTTTTCCTGCTATTTCTCATAATAACATGATAATACAGATATTTTAAGGCATAGGAGAAATATTCTATGAAATGTAGCTTTAGCTGAATAATGTCTATAGCATGAATATCTAGGTTTATACTTACATACATAGGATATTCTAAGAGAATTGTTGATTTTTATGTTCTATGCCACACTGCTTATCCAGGTATTCAAGAGGGTTGAAGAGATCACTAATTTTTTAAAAATATGCCACAATTTCATATGAAAATATT
Source organism: Perodicticus potto (assembly GCA_963574655.1). NCBI lineage: Eukaryota > Metazoa > Chordata > Mammalia > Primates > Lorisidae > Perodicticus > Perodicticus potto. The sequence goes on from CAUYRH010070484.1 coordinate 31,176, forward strand.
ATCTTACTTTTGTAGATTTTATTGATATATGGTATATACTGAACTATATCAGATAAGCTTAAACATTTTCAGATATCTTAGTGAATTAACCAATTATTTTTAGGATATCACAGTTTTTATTTTATAATAATCATAACAGCACCTTTATTGAGTATGATATAACATTAATTACCTTAAGTATAATAAAGCGAAGTTTTATGTCAGTATTTGCAGTGAATTTGAGGCAATTAAAGAACGTGCTCTAAAAACCCCTGAGACAACAGAAGAAATGATGGATATGATCTCTTATATAGAAAGAGCCCGAACTATAGGAATTGTAGAGTTGAGTTCAAGGATACAGGTAAGAAATTTTAATTTACATGATTTCAATAGTTTTTTATCGTGAAATAAGATATACATATTGAAGATGTGTAAAACATATAGTTAAACAAATAGCTATTATGTGAGCAGCTATGTGCTACCACCCAGGTCAAGTAATAGGATATTGCCAGCATGCCAGAAGGCCTTTCCATATAACTTTCTGATCACAGCATCTTCTCTCCCTCTCCTCCTCCCTTGTCCAGAGGTTTCCATTTGATTTTCACAGTAGTCATATCTTTTATTGTCTTTAGTTTCACCAACTGTGTGTGTACCTTAAACAATATAGTTTTATAGTTTTAAAAATATATATTTTTTCAAGGGGTGGGCATTAGGGAAAAAGTTAAATACAGGTATATTTTTTCTTTCATAGTATCTACATTTCATAACATGCTTATGTCTTCTCCAGCACAAGGTTATATGTGTATTCACCTATATTTTACTCTCCTTCTTTGTTTGAAAAGCCTTAAATTGTACAGTTTCGAGTATTGTGAAGTAAACAGCCAGTAATTACCACTCAGGGAAAGAAATGGAACCCTGCCAACACTCTAGATGTTCATCATAATCCCCTTTTCTGGATGTTAGCACTATCTTCACTGTTATAATAATTATTTCTTTGCTCTTCTTTAAAGTTATATAATCTAAATATGCATTTCTAATCAATATACTATATTATGTCATATATGATACTCACTTTTTTGCCCAAATTTTTGAGGAAAAAATAAGGATGCACAGTATGCATGGGTAATACTAATTTCTTATCTACATAAATGATTTTAATTATTTGACTTATGCTTATACATTAAAAGTATAACTCTAGAAAGCTATAATGGTATCCATATGTAAAATAATACCCTGGATTACAGTAATTATTTTGTTGAATTTATGACAAACTTGCAAAGAAAGCATTTTTGGCTGATGAAGAGTGGCATATTTCTCTTTGTATACTTTAGGTGGGAGCTAGCAATCTAGCTAATATTTTTTAAAAATTCCTTTATAACACAAAAAACCAAATACTTAAATATAAACAAATAACAGTTAAAACAAAAGATTATTTCCCTGGAAGTTTGGGTCAAACACATGGATGTGCATTATATATAGCAAAGTATGGTAGTTAATTTGTGTCTGATTTTGATCTTTACATAAAGGGACTCATACAGTTTATATATTTTTTGCATCTGGTCAGTTCCTTATCTTTAGTTTGTTTTTATTGATATCTAGTATTTCATTCCACATTTCCACATTGTATCACTATAGGATTTATTTTTAAAATTTTACTGTTCTGGATATTTGTTTCTATAATACTTTTACTATTATAAGCAGTGCTTCTGGAAGCATTTTTTAACATATATCCTGGTGCATATCTATATCAGCTTCTCCTAGGTGTTATGGACATGGTTTCCAATTCCATCTAAGTCACTGTGAAAGATATATTTCATTCTTTTTTATGGTTGAGTAGTATTTTATGGTATAAAATTTTCTTTTTCCACTCATCAGTTGATGGACACTTAGGTTGATTCCATATCTTTACAATTGTGAATTGTGCTGCTATAAATATATGAGTGCATGTGGCTTTTTTTTTTAATTTTTACTTTTTATTAAATCATAGCTGTGTACATTAGTGCAATCATGGGGTACAGTGTGCGGGCTTCATATACAATCTGATATATTTTCATCCAACTGTTCGACATAACCTTCATGGTATTTTCTCATTTATTGTGTGAAAACATTTGTGTTCTGCATTTAGTAGGTTTCACCTGTCCCTTCTAAGATGCATGATAAGTGTGATCCCACCGTTTACCCTCTCTCCACCCATCCTCCCCCTCCTCTTCCCTTCCTTACCCCTTTCCCTATCTTCTTGTGCTATAATAGGGTTATAGCCTTCATATGAAAGCTATAAATTAGCTTCATAGTAAGGCTGTATACCTTGGATACTTTTTCTTCCATTCTTGAGATACTCTGCTAAGAAGAATGTGTTCCAGCTCCATCCATGTAAATATGAAAGAAGTAAAGTCACCATCTTTCTTTAAGGCTGCATAATATTCCATGGTATACATGTATCACAATTTATTAATCCATTTGTGGATCAATGGGCACTTGGGCTTCTTCCGTGACATAGCAATTATGAATTGGGCTGTAATAAATAATCTGGTACAGATGTCTGTTGTAGTGTGATTTTTGGTCTTCTGGGTATATACCAAGTAAAGGAATTATAGGATCAAATGGCAGGTCTATTTTTAGATCTCTAAGTATTCTCCAAATATCCTTCCAAAAGGAACGTATTAGTTTGCATTCCCACCAGCAATGTAGAAGTGTTCCCTTTTCTCCATATCCATGCCAACATCTCTTGTTTTGGGATTTTGTTATGTGGGCTAATCTTACTGGAGTTGGATGATATCTCAAGGTAGTTTTGATTTGCATTTCTCTGATGATTAAGGATAGTGAGCATTTTTTCATGTGTCTGAAGGCTGTGCGCCTGTCTTCTTTAGAGAAGTTTCTCTTCAGATCCTTTGCCCAACCTGAGATGGGATCACTTGTTCTTTTCTTGCTAATATGTTTGAGTTCTCTGTATATTCTCGTTATTAAACCTTTGTTGGAGGCATAACCTGCAAATATTTTCTCCCATTCTGAGGGCTGTCTGCTTGCTATACTTACTGTGTTCTTGGCCGTGCAGAAGCTTTTTAGTTTCATCAGGTCCCAGTAGTGTATTTTTGATATTGCTTCAATTGCCTGGGGGGGTCCTCCTCATAAAGTATTCACCCAGGCCAATTCTTTCAAGAGTTTTCCCTGCACTTTCTTCTAGTATTTTTATAGTTTCATGTCTTAAGTTTAAATCTTTAATCCAGTGTGAGTCTATCTTTGTTAGTGGTGAAAGGTGTGGG
>CAUYRH010070486.1:0-27929 GCA_963574655.1 Perodicticus potto
AGACAGCAAGGCACCATCCATGAAATTTACCAGCAAGAAGAGCACGGGAAGGAGACAGCAAGGCACCAGTGTCTTCCGCACAGGTGTCCGGCCCTTCCACACGCTGGTTTCTCCATCTGCCACAGCATCAGCGCTGCCAGGGTCAAGGCAGCAGTTGTAGGGCTGCCTTGTCCTGCATCAGAGTGACCAATACAGAAATACACCTATGATATGTTCAGTGCTAAAGAGATTCATGGAGAAAGACAAAGGTGTGTAAGGAACAGAGTTTGTTGAGGGACGATTTGTATGTGTTCGTCAAGGAAGTCTATAGTGAAGTGACAATTGAGGAGAGATGAGAAGGAAGTGAGAAACTTAAGCTATGAGAATGTCTGATGAAAACAAAAATTCTAGACAGAAAAAACAGGAAATGCAAAGGCGCTGAGGTGGGAACGTGCTTGCAGTGTCCAAGGAGCTCTCAAGAGGCCAGTGTGACTTACAGACACTGGACAAGGGAGAATTGCAGTGAATGAGGCGAGAGAAGCACAGGGAGGGTAAGGATGCCTCGACTTTTAGTTAGAATAAAGTAGAGAACTATTGGCCAGTACTCACAAGAGGAGTGACAAGACCTAGCTGAATGTTAAGAAGCCACTTTGGGAGAGTTTGTAGGGGTCAGAGACAGAAGCAGAGAGACTAGACAGGAGATCACTGTTAACCGGAATCAGGGCAGCCCTGGTGGAAGTCGGTGACTCTCTATCAAAGCTCAGACCAAAGGGATTTCCTGGCAGGGTAAGAAGTAGGAAAGGTGTCAAGGGAGATCCAAGGCTTTTGTCATGAGTAACTCTAATGCTATAGGTGGGGCTGTGGAGGTGGTAGAGAGAGTAGGAGCTAAATTTGAGGCTTTTTAAATTTGAGAAGAAATTAAAATTGAAAAGAAATATCAGGTTTAGTTAAAAGTTTGGGTCTGGGCACAGCAGCTCACACCTGTAACTTTAGCACTCTGGGAGGCCAAGGCAGGTGGATTGCTTCAGCTCAAGCATACAAGATCAAACTGTGCAAGAGCAACATCACATCTTTGGTAAAACTGAAAAAACTAGCCAGGTGTTATGATGGCCAACTGTAGTCGCAGCTACTCAGGAGGCTGAGGGAAGAGGACCACTTGGTCCCAGAAGTCTGAGGTTGCTGTGAGCTATGACATCACAGCACTCTATCTTCAGGGCAACATAGTGAGACTCTGTCTGAAAAATCAATCAATCAATTAATCAATAAATAAAATAAAAAATAATAAACGTTCAGAAGTCATCAGCTTATAGATACATAGTATTTAAAGTTATGTGATAAGCCAAGAAATAAATGCAAAAAGAAAAAAGAAGCAATTCAAGTACTGATTCCCGGGTACACACATTTAGATTTTGGGAAGTGAGAAGGAACACACCCCCAGGGGTGTCTTTTTTTCCCTCTGTTGCACATAGAAGCAGAAGAGTTGTGTCAGGCCATACATTAAATACACACACACATAACAATTTTATTAATTAATTAATACACAAACACTAATGAAAGCTGATGAGCAAAAAAAGGTCTGTGCATAATTTTCATGATATCCAACACCACAGGTCAGCAAAACAGACCTCACTCTACATGCGGCCCTTGGACTGTAGGTTGGACACCCCAGGAGATCAAAAGCAGTCAGTAGGAGGAAAACAGAATGACCTCCTGAAACCAGATGGGGGATTCAAGGCTGCAGATAGATAGGCTGAGGAGGATGAGGGCTGATGTATATGAAAGGATTTATCAGACAGTGCTGTGACTGTGACTCTTTCAAGATGAGTTTCAGGAGAGAATAAGAGAAACAGGAGAGGAGGCGTACGTGTGTAAATATAAACAGTTCCCCTGTCTGCAAGTGAGGCAGGGAAATGGGATTGAACCATGTTAGGAATGGTGCTGGGACCAAAGCAGAGCTTTCATTTTGTTTCATTTATATCTTTTGTCTTTCAGGCTGGAAAATGTACACACGTAGCACATTTGCATGTTGAAGGAAATATCTGACAGGTTGGGAGTGGAGGGGAAACTGATGTTGCAGGGCAGAGGAAGCGAGTTATTGGGGGACGTCTGAGTGGAGGAGCTGGCCGCAAGGGAGGTCACGGTTCCCCATCTGCGGAACGGATGGGAAGTCAGAATCGCGCTTTTGTTTTCTCAGTGAAGTAGAAACTAAGGGGAAGGGAGAAGAGCAGAAGTGGAAGATTTGAAGATAAATGGAAAAATGTGAAATAATCCTCTAAGAGAGAAGGAAGATGAATCGAGCAGAGAATATTTAATTGCCTGCCGGCACGAAGAGCACAGTTGGAGCTGGAAGTTTTGAAAGTGAAGTGAGGGCCGGAGGCCTGTGCTGCCCTTCCCCGTTATATTCTGCTGTGCAGGCTCTGGGGAAGGTGGATGGAGGTTCAGACTTAACTTGAGGTGGTGATTTAATATGAAAGTGAGACAGAGAGACAGAGGGGCCATGGGAGTGAGGGTGCCTGAAGGAGAGCTCACATAATTTTGGACAATAGAATTAGGTGGATGAAGAGGAAAGTGGAGGTGGGAGCAGTGAAGGGCGGCAGTGAAGTGGTGAGATCGATCTATTGGAGACTGGGGTCAAAGGCTGGTTTATGGAAAGTGAGACTTGTCACTGGTGACAGCAGGTCTAAAGCGAACCTCAGCGGGGAACGGCTTCGGTAGCTGGAAGAACAAGAATTTTAAAGAAGATGAGGCCTATGATATGAGAAACTGTGTCAATATTCATATTAAAATTAGGAAAAGATTATAACCCCAGAGAAATTGGAGAGCAATGAAACCTTTAGGTGAGTGGGAGAGGAGTTCCATATCTGCCTGAGAATCGGGGAGAATAGTGAGACAGGAAAAAGAGCGGCGAAGCGGCTTCATCACGCAGCATCCACCCAGGGGTTACTGAGGCTTCCCGCGTGTCGGGTGGAGATGGCAGCGGGTGGAAAATAAAGACGCTGCTTCCTCAAGCCTCGGGCTCCTGGGAGAGACAGATCCATGTCAAAGCAGAGTCCTGCGTCATCCACTAGCCATGACAGCAAAGATGCGGGACTGGCTCATTTTACTGAGGAGTTGGAATAAGCTTCCACATAAGTTCGCAAGGGGTTCTTTGGAGGAGAAGGACCTTTCTATGTTTTCAAGACAGAAAAAGTGGGTAGGACACTTGGCAGAAAGAGAACATAACAAGGAAAAGTGAGGGAACTTACTGGCAGGTGCAGCAGTACTTCCCATGTAAGTAGCATGGAATCTGTTAGTGAATCTGGGGTTAAAAGATGGCTTGAGGCCATGCTAAGGACATTTGATATGGTAAGCAGGTGGAGTCACCGCTGGTTTCAAACTGGGGAATGAGCATTGGATCTAGACTTTAGAAAGCTCCCCCGGCTGTAGCATGGAAGGCGGATTGAAAGCAGTCAGGAGGCAGGATGATGAGGCAGGATGTAAGAGTGTGTTAAATATTGTAATACAAGTCCTTCTTGTTACTACCACAGGCAAGAGTTGGTAGAGGTCTCAGTCAACAAGATGAATGGTTAGGGAGTATAACGCTTGGGCACGTGTATTTTTCAAAAGGATACAATTCAACTTTAAAAAAATGTATTTACAAAATTGTCTTACAATCATTCTTAGAATATTTTCATCACCCTTGAAATAAAGCCCATAGCCATTAACAGTCACATCTGTTGTCATCCTCTCCACCCCCAGACAATCATTAATCTCCCCTCTGTCTTGGTTTCTTTATTTTGGATAATTTCACATAACTAGAATCATACAATGTGTTCTTTCGTAACCATCTTCTTTCACTTAACAACCATGTGCAAGTTATTTCCTTTATTGTTTTTGTTTGTCTTTGGGGGGGTAGACATATGTTTTCTATTCTCTCAGCTGTGTATCTAGGGGTAGAATTGTTGGCTTATACAATAACTTTGTGTTCAACTTTTTGAGATGTTGCCAAATTGTTTTCCAACATAGCAACACCTTTTCACATTCCCACCAGCATTGTATGGGGGTTCCATCTTCTGCACATCTTCACAGACACTTGTTATTGCCTCTTTTCGATTATAGCTACTCTAGTGTATGTAAATTAGTAAGACACGGAGTTTTGATTGGCATTGACCTGACATTGAAGGGTGCGGAGCAGTCTCCTGTGTTTATTGACCATTTGTATATCCTCCAGGAAGAAATCTCTATTCAAATCATTTGATTATTTTTAAATTGGGTGATTTTTCTTTTAATTATTGAATTGTAAAAGAGTTCTATTCTAGATAGAAGCCCCTTATCAGATATGTGATTTATAAATATTTTGTACCATTTTGTGGGCTGTCTGCTCACTCTTGATGATATTCTTTGAAGACTATCATTTCGATAGTCTTATTTATCCATTGTTTATTTTCTCTCCTGTGTGATTGGTATCACATCTAAGAAGGCTTTTCCTAATGCAGAGCCCTAAAGATTTGTTCCTATATTTTAACCCAATATTTTTATACTTTCAGTTCTTATATTTGGGTCTTTGATCCATTCTGGTGATCTATTTTGAGTTAGTTTTTGAGTATAATGTGAGGAAGGGGTCCAACTTCATTCTTTAACATATAGATATACAGTTTCTCTAGCTTCAGCTGTTGAAAGACTTTCCAGCATCTGATTTGGCCTGAGAGACTCGCCCTACACGAGGCCTGAGCCCCAGAGCCCTTCATGTCCTTGGGTGCGGCCGCCCTTGTGTGGCACAAGGAGCTTCTGCTGCTGTGGGAAAATGCTGGTAAAATAGAGAATGGAGCATGTTCAGGAGTAGCTCTCTTAATGCCTCCCTCCCCTCTCTAGATGAGGGGATTGGGGAAAGCCCCAGCCCAGGAGACAGATATTCATAAGAGAAAACAGATACAGATGTAACCATGTACCACTTAGAAACCTCAAGGATACTCATGGAGCTAATCCAAGCTTGGCTGAGCTCTGCCCTTTCCGAAACAGATGAATGTTCCCTAGGTAGGAGAAAATAGTCTTTGGCTCACCGGGAAAGAGGAGACATCCTAGATTATGTGCTCAACTGAGTCCTCTTTTCATGTTCTACCTGCCTTCCCTGGTCTGGCTTAATTTTTAATTACATTGTTTGTGTCTGACTAAAGTTGTAAGAGTGTGTTAAATATTGTAATACAAGTCCTTCATTACTTTTGTGGGTTTCAAATATCTTCTATTATACAGCTTCCCCTATTACACAGTCCTTTTCATGAATTTGGAAGAGAAAAAGCTTGAAATTTAGTTGAAGACCAATTTATTATTTTTCCTTTCATGTTTTAAGAAATTTTTCATAATTGGCAAACATGAAGATCTTCCCTTATGCTTACTTTTAATTTTTAAACCTACTATTCATTTCAGTATAATTTTTGCAAAGGCTGTGGGGAAATGGTGGAGAGTTTGTAACCAAACAGATTTTGCTATCTCTTTTGCTAGATGGGCAATTAGAAGAAAATAACTCTGCACATGTCATACTGTGCATAGTTTATAGAAGTCCTGCTGGTGCTGCCTGGGTGCAGGAAGGAGTTTTTCCAGGCTGGGTCGTCCCAAGTCTCTTGGTGGAGAAGGAGTGCAATGCGATCCCTCTAAATAATCTAGTACAACCATGACATGGGATTATATGTATGTATGTGTATATATATATATATATATATAGAGAGAGAGAGAGAGAGAGAGAGACAGAGAGAGAGAGAGAGAGAGAGAGCGCCTCAAGCTGTCACCCTGAGTAGAGTGCCATGGCATCACAGCTCACAGCAACCTCCAACTCCTGGGTTCAAATGATTCTCCTGCCTCCCAAGAAGTAGCTGAGAATACAGAATACAGGGCCCCACCACAATACCCGGCTAATTTTTGGTTGCAGCCGTCACTGTTGTTTGGTGAGCCGGGGCTAGATTCGAACCCGCCAGCTCAGGTGTATGTGGCTGGCGCCTTAGATGCTTGAGCCACAGGCACTGAGGTGACAAGGGATAATACTCAATGATAAAAACATACCACAACTTAGATGACTCTTCAGGGAGTATGATGAATGACAAAAAAGAAAAAAAAACAGTCACAAAAAGTGACTGTCATAACAACATTTTAGAAATGGAAGAAACAGTAGTCATTGCCAGGGGATAGAGCTGGGCACAGGGTGGGATGGAGGCAGGTGGGAGGGGCGAGAGTGTCTGGAAAGGAGAAATGCAAAAAATCCTTGTGGTATTGTAACTTTTCAGTATCTTGACTATGGTGGCGAATATTCAAACCTACATAGGTAATGAACTTTTTGAGTATTTAGAACACGTACAGCAATACAAATGAAACTGAGGAAGTATGATCAAAATGGATGGAATATATCAACAGCAATATGCTGGTTGTAATATAATATTATTATGTAAGCTGTTATTATTGCTGGAAACTTGGAAAAATTTTACAAGGGCTCTGTACTGTGTGTGACTATCTAACTACCTCAATAAAAATTTCTATTTCATAAAATAAAAGAATTGAGCAAAGGATTTTAACAGACATCTCACTGAAGATATACATATGATATTTAAGTACATGAAAAGATGGTCAACATCATTAATTGGTAGGAAAATGAAAATTCAATTTACATGAATGTTTTAAGAGAGGATATGGGACAACTGGAACTCTCATCCATTGCTGGTGGAAATGCAAAGTGGCACAGACGTCTTGTGAAATTAAAGATTAGGTTACCATGTGAACCAGATATCCTACTTCAAAGTGTTTACTCCAAATGAATTACAGATTTCTGGACAAAGAATTCTACACAAACATTCATAGCAGTCTTATTCATAATAGTCCCAAACTGGAAACAGTCTGAGAATTCATCAACTGATGACAGGACAGACAAAGCATAGAAGCCATACAGCGACATACTAGCTGGCAATATGCAAAATCAACGAACTATTAGTAACATGCAGCAATGTGGATCAATTCGAAAATCATTATGTTATATGTAAAAAGTCAGACAGAGAAGACTCCATACAATAATGATTCCGTTATAGTACTTTAAAAAATACAAAAGTATAGGGCAGTGCCTGTGGCTCAAAGGAGTAGGGGGCAGGCCCCATATACCGGTGGTGGCGAGTTCAGACCCAGCCCCGGCCAAAAACTGCAAAAAAAAAAAAAATAAAAAAATAAAAAATAAAATAAATGTAAAAAAAAAATCCAAAAGTATAATGACTTAAATCAGGTTAGCAGTTGCCAGAGACTGACCGCAAAGAGATACACAGATATATGGAAATCTATATCTTGATTGTGACAGCGATATATTTGTCAAATTCACCAGGTATTTGTACATATAGAACCGTACACTTAAAATGGATGAACTCTATCTTACATAAATTATACTTCAATAAAGCTCATTTCTTGCCATTATGAAACTGCTAAAATATTATATTTGTCATTTTTAATCTATTTTTTCTTTTAAAAAATACATATGTGTTTTTAAATAATATGTATTATTTCTTTTTAAAAATACATATGTATTTTTAAACTGACAGATTAAATTATATGAATTTTATTATGTTCCACATGATGTTTTGAAGTATATAGACATCATGGAATGGTTACACTATGGAATACTATTCAGTCATTAACAGAAAGAAATCTTCTCATTTGCAACAACATGGATAAATGTGGACACTACACTGTGTGAAATAAATCCAGCACAGAAAGACAAGCACGGCCTGATCTCACCCAGACTTAGAACCTAAAAACGTTGATCTTGAAAAAATAGAATAGAATGGTGACTGCCAAGGGCTGGAGTATTTGGTGGGGAGGGATTGGGGAGATGTTGGTCAAAAAATAGGAAAGGGATTTTAAAACATCTTTAGAAAAAACTATGAGTAGATTCTTTTAAAATGAAATTAGGATTCCTGAGCTATAATTGGCTCAGTTTACTTTAAATTTCAGAAATGGAAGAAATCTCAGGGATAGAAAGATATCTGAGTCACTCTCCTGGTTTACACAGTATGAGACTGAGAAACAGTATTTCCCACGCTGTCCTTGCTAGCTAGTAAGAAGCTTGGACTAGAAGCTACTCCTCCTAGCAGAGGTTCACGGTGTGTGGGTTCCTCATTGTAGGAACAGTCCCTCCAACAGTACCAACCAGGCCTTGTCAGCCTTTCCCCTTAGCTCTCAGCAGTCACCCAGCTCAGGTCTTTTGTGTATGGCACTCCGTGCTGTGTGTGTTGGCCAATCACGATAGCAGGGGAGAGACAGAGGATGGAGAGAGGACCCTCAGAGGGAGAGAGGACAGGGCATCAGTGTCCACCATGGTTGTAGTAGCACCACTTCACTGCATACCACTGAAAGGGAAGGTGTCTTGCCAGTGCTATTTTTAAAATCTCAATTTAATCCGATTAATTTAATTTCAGGTATATTTTAGTTCTAGAATTTTCACTAGATTATTTTTTATAAAGACCATTTTTAGTGAAATTTTGATTTGTGTGTTTATCTACTCCATGGTTAACGTGAAGCTCGTGTTACTAAACTCCACAGCTGGATGACTTAAAAATTGACTTCTTCTGCATGTTTTTTTTTTTTTAATTGTTTTATGGTCATGTGATCCTGTACTTTGTTGATCTTATTAATTTTTTATTTTATTTTATTTTATTTTTGCAGTTTTTGGCTGGGGCTGGGTTTGAACCCGCCACCTCTGGCATATGGGGCTGGCACCCTACTCCTCTGAGCCACAGGCGCCGCCCTAATCTTATTAATTTTTAAGAATTTTTGATTGTTTGCTAAAAAACATGGAGACTTCAGATGATGTTATCTCCTACCCTTTTCTTCTAGGCAGAGAGAGGTCCTTAAGCCAATCATGGCCAGTTCTGAGTGAAGGCCAAGTTGCAGCCCTATTAAGGGCTGGTCCTCCTCATCCCCTGCAGTTTTCAACTAAAAACCTGATACATTCTTCACTCCTCTCACTAGTAAGCAGAGACATCTAATCTTTTTCCAGAAGCCCCTGCTCAGTTTTTTAGCTTCCAGCTCTAATTTTTAGCCCCTTCTTCAAGTAGCCCTCGTATTTAGCATAAGTTCTTAGGGGAAAGCTGATAGCATGTTGGAAGCCCTGTAACTCTCCTCTAATACTTGGCCAGTTTGGGGTGCCTTCCAGCGATTCAAAGCCTGAACTGTTAGCCTCTTGTCTGCATTCAGAATCAACACATGCTTAAATGCAGCCCCCTCTTAAAGAATGCACCAGTAGGGTCAGCCCATGAGCCGGAGCCCCTGAGTGCCTGAGGCTCTTTCCTGTCCAAAATTTCAGAGAGGCTTTAGTTCTACTTTCCTCAGTAGCTCTCTGCTACTGTTATTGGTATTTTTCTTTCTGGTTGCTCTAGTCAGGAACATTATCCCTACTGTAATACGGTGAAATAAATTTCAATAGGCAAAATGTCAACAATTAAAGTACTTTACGCTTACAGAAAACTGCACGTGGGAGTCAGAATTAAAAAGAAAATTTTTTTGATTTTTTTCACAAATGTATCTATATTTCACACACACACATATGTGCATGTATATATGTGTATGTGTTTGTGTGTATATATATATACACATAGAAAGAGAGAGAGACACCTGGAGAGACCCGGTCTCACTCCGTCTTCTGGGCTGGATAGAGTACAGTGGCATCTTCATAGCTTGCTCAAACTCCTGGGCTATAGCAATCCTCCTGTCTCAGCTCTCTGAGTAGCTAAGACTATAGGTGTGTGCTACCATGCCTATTAGAACAATTATCTGAATAACTTTTCTATTTTTTGTAGAGACAGGGGCTCCCTCTTGCTCAGGATGGTCTAATCTTCTGACCTTAAGCCATCATCCTGCCTTGGCTCCCAAAGTGCTGGGATTACAGGCATAAGCTGTCATACTCAGCCACAAATGAATATTTTGTTTTCATCAATACAAATAATATATATCATTTTTATCAACATTTATTATACAACAGGCAGTCTTCCAAGAACTTTATATACATAATATCTTTCAGTCCTCCGGTCAATACTATGAGGTGAGTCAACTGTTCTTATTTTCAAATGAAGTTATTGAGACACAGGTCAAAGAGCTGATGAGAGGAAAAGCAGATATTTGAAACTGAATTTAATCTCAACCATGAAGCCCAACTACCTCTCATGCAAACCACTTTTACAATAAATCATCTGCTGTGTGATTTGCAATTAATGCTCCCAATGACAGAGTAAACGTCCCAGGACTTCTTCATTCACATGTCGTAAATAAAATCAACTCTTGAATCTGGAGAAAGGGAAAGAGTTGAACTGTTGGGGTCCTAAGGGCCTTTGCCTTTATTTGCCATGTTGACTACGAGTACCATGCTGAAACTCCACATGCAGGCCTGTAATGAGGAATTGCCGATCATGTTTTCCTGGAATTTATTCATCAAACATAGGCAATTCCAGGAAGAAGGGCCCTGTAGGTTGATTTCCTGATGGATGGTCCTGGTTCACAGGTTCCTATGTTTGCATAACAAAGTATTATGAAAGAATTCTTACGTTTCCCTGAACACCTCCTGGTGAAGGGGGAGAAGATCAGAAACAGCCATGGAACATGCAGGTGGAGGGTCCATGGACCACCTGTCAGCACTGTGAGGGGCCAAATAGCTTACTTGTGGGACCAGGCCAGGTGTGGTTTGTTCAAACTGATCATCAGAAAGAGGAATAAAGACATGTTTTGGATACATGCCTATAATAGGATCTCAGACAGCTTTCCACCATACACATACACACATACAGCCCTAGGAAGAACATTGGTGGTAAATGTTTATTTTACTGAAAATATGCTGAATAACTGAGAGATTAGGATTCTAGTAGGAGATGGAATAGAAATTGTGTGAAAAAAGTAAGTGTAATATAAAAAAATGAAAGTTACCTAAATTTGCAGCTTATGAATATCATGGTGCTAAATGACTGGGCTTAGGTAGGCTTAAGCCTGAGATACTCCTGGGGTCCAAGAAAGGCTTCCCTGAGGGACAGCATAAGCAAGGTTATAAACAAGAGGAGCTGAGGACATTCTAGAGAAAGAGGCATTTAATCCTACCAAATCTGTGAAGTAAGCGTCATTTGTAGGCAGATTCTTACATAATTTATGAAATTTGTCCAGGGTCTCAGAGTGGGGAGAACAGTCCAAGTAGCAGACTATTATATATGATTATAACACTACTATTTGAAAAAGGAGCAACAAAATATGACAGAGAACTGTTGAGTGAGATCAGGGGAGAGAGTCGGGGAAGGATCCACAAAGGACACGATTATTAAGCCGGGCCTTAAAGGGTAAACTATGTACTCACTCGTCAAGAGAGATTTATTAAGGCAAGGATCTTCCCAATGAAGTGTGACCTCACTGACCAAGTAACCTTGAATCCCTTCGTTCTACTCTTTCTTTTCTGCTCAGTTTCTGAATTCTTTGTCAGGTCATTTCTCTTTCCCCTTAGATTAACAGTAACTCTTCATCATGGTTTTATCCCTTTCTCCCTTTTTATCCTTTCCCTTTTTTGCTGTAGACCTCTTAGATCTCTCATTTACGTCTACATTTTATCTCCTTTCAGAGCCGGTGGCATCAATCCTCCAGACTTGACTTTTTGTCAAAAATTTAGCCTCAGATTTTCAATGCAACACAATCCACCTAAGATTCTTTACCATTTGTTAGGTAGTTAGCTAGATATGAACCTAACAGATGGTAGATATGGTTAGGCTATTCTGGATTGTTTTGGGTTGGGCTGACCTAGGCTGTTATGGGCATGAAGCTGATTAAGACCTTGCAGGTGGTTTTTTTCAGAACAGAATTAATTAAGGCCCTGGGAGACCTCCAAGAGGTATTGATACCCTTCAAAGTTATATATAATACCCCAAAACTACACCTTCCATGGGGCCTACAGTCATTAGAATAAGGCCCAGCTTGCTATGTAGGTTGTTAATAAACTTCATTTTCCTTATTAAAACTTTACTTGTTCTTTTCAGTTATTTTGGCGACTACCTCAAGCCATTGCAAAACTCTAACTCTTCGGTGAGCCAGCCAGAATGAGGGAACCACATACCCTCATATTCCTTGTCCATTCAAGATGCGAGGGGTCATTTCATTAACTCAGTTTTTATAATAATTACAGGAAACACTGAAGGTGCATTTTTCGAAGTTCAGGCTTTAAGTATAAACTTTATTAGCTGTATGTTACAATCTGTAGTTGTACTTTTTCCTGGGATACAAAGGTACAAAACAGTGATATTAGGACATTCACTTCTGTTCAACAAAGGTTTTTAAGTGTTTGCTATATCAGGAAAGGACTAATTATTTTCTTTCTCCTTTTGGGGATAAAAATCTGTATTATGATGTTAATGGGAATTTTATTTATTTATTTATTTATTTATTTATTTATTTATTTATTTATTTATTTATTTTTTTGTAGAGACAGAGTCTCACTTTATCCCCTAAGTGGAGTGCCATGGCATCGCACAGCTCACAGCAACCTCCAACTCCTGGGCTTAGGCGATTCTCTTGCCTCAGCCTCCCAAGTAGCTGGGACTATAGGTGGCCGCCACAACGCTTGGCTGTTTTTCTGTTTTGCAGTTCAGCTGAGGCTGGGTTTGAACCTGCCACCTTCGGTATATGGGGCTGGTGCCCTACTCCTTTGAGCCACAGGTGCCGCCCTCAATGGGAATTATTTTTATCAAGAACAACTATAAGGTTCAATACCTGTAATATGGAATATATTTTCTGAGTCCAAAAATTACCTATGATTTCACATTGCCTAACAAATTTTTTTCTTCAACCAATGGGAGGCTTTTAGAACTTTTCTCCCAACTTCCCTGTCACTGGTAACAGCTTGATTGTATGTTCAGATGTTTAAGCTTAAGAATTTGCATTAAGTCTTATTGCCACACATAATAGGGGCCCCACATTGAACCCCTTACCAGACATTGCCACTGTACCTTTGGAAATAATCATCCATTCATTCATTCAATATTATTAGTCAGTATCTTTTGGAATAGAGAACCTAGAGATGAAAACCAACCACCTATCACTATTTAATCTTCAATAGAAAGCATACTCTGGGGAAAAGAATCCCTATTTAGTAAATGGTGCTGGGATAACTGATCAGCCACATGTTGAAGATTGAAATTGGACCTGCGCTTCTCACCACTTATAAAAATTGATGCACATTGGATAAAAGTTTTAAATTTAAGACATGAAATGATAAAAACTCTAGAACAAATTCTATAAAAACTCTGGATGATATCGACCCGGGGAAAGATTTTATAAAGAAACCCCATTGGCAATTGCAGCAACACCCAAAATAAACAAATGTGGTAAAAGCTTCTGCACAGCTAAGGGCACAATAATTAAAGCAATCAGACAGCCTTCAGAATCGGAGAAGATATTGGGAGAAGATATTTGTGTGTTACAAATCTGACAACGGCCTAATAACAATCTACAATCTACAGAGAACTCAAAGTAATTGATAAGAGAAAAGCAAACAACCCCGTTTATCACTGGCAAGAGACATGAGAACAGAACCTCCTCCCAAGAAGATAGATGTGCAAAAATGTTCATCATCCCAGTCAGAGAAATGCAAATCAAACCACCTTGAGATATTGCCTGACCCCAGTGGGAATAGCCCACATCACAAAGTCCGGAAGCTGCAGATGCTGACGTGGATGTGGACAGAAGGGAACACTTACACACTATTAGTGGGATTGCAAATTAATACAGCCTCTGTGGGAAAAAGCATGGAAAATCCTCAAAGAGCTAAAACTAGACCTACCATTTGATCCCAACAATCTCATTACCAAGTATCTCCCCAGAAGAAAAAAAATCATTTTACCGTAAAGACATTTGCACTAGAATGTTTATAGCAGCTTAATTCACAGGACCAAAGATGTGGAAACAATGAGAGAAAAACACATTTAAATTCAAGAAACAGGAACAGAGTGAGGGAAGGAGAGAGGGGTTGGGGGCTCACAGTGTGTGGCACAACTTTTGGGGGCGGGGCACAGTTATAAGAGGGTCTTTATCTAATAAATGCAATCACTGTAACCTGTTTCTTAGCACCCTCAATAAATCCCCAATGATAAAAAATAAAATAAATCAATTAAAAAAAAGAAAGAAAGAAAGAAAAGGAGAGGGGAGAAATGGAGGGGTATGGTAAGCTCTCACCTATGAGTTACAATGTAGAGGTATATGGCATACAACTTGGAACTCAACACAAGCAAACAATGTAACATAATTGTATGTACCCTTACATTAACCTGAAATAAAAAACAAAAAACTCCTGGGCTCAAACAATTCTCCTGCCTCAGCCCCCTGCGTAGCTAGGACTGTAGGTGCCTGCCACTACACTGGGATAATGTTTTCTATTTTTTAGTAGAGATAGGGACTCTCTTTTGCTCAGGCTCCTTTTGAATTTCTGAGCTCAAGTGATCCTCCCACCTTGGCTTATCTGAATACTGAGATTGCAGGCATGAACCACCACACGTGGCCCCCTTTCATGATTGTTAACATGGAGGTCATAAGGTGTATCAGAATGAATGTGACTCTACAGTTAGAAAGAGGCTTGAATCTCAACCCTGTTACTTAGTGGTGCTATTAGGAAGCTACTTAACTTCTCTGGTCCTGTGTTGTTTCATTTGATAACAGGGGCTAATAGTCTATCTTAGGTATTATGAAGATTAAATTAGTATACTCTTGGCATAGTATTGGACTTAAGAAGGCATTCAATGAACTTCAAACAATACCCTCTGCATTTACTCAATCTCCTACCCTTTCTCTTTGGCACTCCTTAGTTTTTCACATCTTTGTTTCTGCTGACTTGGACTTTCCCTCACGGTCCTCTCTTCGTCTGCAGCAGTCATCCTAACTGCAACCCCATGAAGCAATAGTAACTATAAAAGTGGAAATCGTTTACTGAGTGCTTACTAGAGACCAAGATATATTCCAAGTACTTTTAGTACATTATTTCATTTAAAAAGTTTTTTTTTCTAAAGGGAAAACTAATTTATAATAAAAGAAATCAAAACAGTGCCTTCCTCTGGAGTCAAACCAGCAGGAATTGACTAGGAAATGCTCCCCCATGAAGGAACCGTCTTCTGGGGCAATGAAAATATGTAATATGGTGATAGGGATTTGTAAGCATTTGAAAAGCTCTTCAAATTGTGCATGTAAAAAATGGATATTTCACCGTTGGAAAATTATGCCTCAATGAGAAATTGAGAGGAGAAAACTTAACTTAAACATATCTCCTGGAGTGAAAATCTTTTATGTCTACTTTTTAGATGAGAAAACCAAAGGCCTGAATATTTAGGTAACTTATTCAAGTTTACACTTACGGGTGGTGGAGTTATTTTATTGGGGTTAGAAGGTTGAATCTGTTGGGCAAAACCCTGTAAAGAAGATATACTTTTCTCAACATGTTTAACTCGGAGGATGTGACCCAGGATACATTCTATCCATGGGATCATTATCATTTCCAAGAACATTGAGATTGTTTGAAGGTAAATTTTAGACACAAAGACCTTCAGCCACATATTCAAACAGTAGCTCAGAGAGTCCACTGGTAGCAAAACTGCTGCTGATATCTGCTGGGCAGTGACCCAGCTTAGAATCAGGAGTATCTATCTCTGAGACAGGGTTTTAGCAACAAGTAAATCTGTTACCTAACTTTCTGCTACAATACACATGTTTAAATTTCCTCATCAAACATGTCAGTAAAGGTCCCTTGATACTTCAGTGATTATAAAATAGCAGTCTGCAATGTGTTTGCAGGGCTGAGATCACTTCAGTATTATTTATTCCTTCAATGAGGCTGAAGCCTCTAAGTTTCTAATAGCCTGATATGTCACCTTCTGACTTCCCATTGGAATTGCCCATAAAGATACAGAAAACTGAATCTGAAATGTAAAGTTTTAAGAGGACAATTGGCCAAATCAAAGGAATATTTTCCTTTGTGTTATGATGAATGTAAACAGAAATGCCTTATTGTGTTATAAACTATGAGTTCATCCTCTAAAACCCAATATTAAAGCAAAGTACTTCACATGCTCACTTAATCCTCACAGCAACCCTATGAGGACTTTACTATTAATATGCCTATTGGTAGAATAATAAAACATATTTTCTGGGTTAACTGGGTTGCCCAGGGACACATATCACTCAATTTTGAGAAGGAGAAGCAAGATGATGACCTCTTGAGCTACCTCTATTCCCCACTATCGCATACTCCATTTTTTCCCAAAATAAAATAAAATAAAAATGTTGATCTACTTTATTACCTAAACCCAAGCATGGACCCAGGTCAACTAATTTTAGAATTAGAACTGGACATTTTTCCCATCTCTTCTAGTACCATTTCACCCCTGAACATCCTTTCAAAGCTCAGAGCCTCAGGGAATTGTAGACTGAAGCAAGTGTATTAAAATTGGGGAGTAAGACAGGAAGAATGTTAGGAATAGTAGATGGCAGGACATATGGTTTATCTTATACTGCTGTGCTCAAAGAATTGTAAATACAATCTTAGTTTCTATTGAAATTTAAAAACCTATTATTGTGTCATTGATTGAGGGGTGAAAATATTTATAAAACAAACCCACACCTGGGCATCACCCACGGAGCTACAAGATAAACACATGACTTTCTCTTCATTTCTGTATCCATCAAGGAAATGTTCAGGCCTATTAAATGCTTGCCTTGACAGCGCTCTACCATATAAAGATCAGGAAAGAGATGGTAAAATGAAAATTCAAGAATTATGGGGTCTAGGAACAGATAATGCAGCATAAAGCCAGAGACTTTCTTCCAGAAACTTTGAACAGCTCTCTGAAAATAATTATATATGAGAACCATAAGATTTCTTTATTAGATTGTAAATACCATATAGACAGGAACATTATTTGTTCTTTGAGAAATTCCCAGCACCAAGATCAGTGTTTGGCAAATGGCAAGACTTTAAAAAATGCTTGTTGAATGTCTATGGTACAAAAACTTGAGGAAAAAGCAAAGGATGGTGACCAAAGAATTTTCCAAACTATCCTATACAAAGATAGTTTCAAGTACATAATAATTCAAAGTCTATGGCATTCTATGTTATTTCCGTAAATTCAACTTGAAGATGTATGGTTTTATTGAAAATGTGAATCTGTGATCATTAATGTTAGCTGCTTCGACAACCAATCCATACATCTCCGTGGCTTACCAAAGTCTGTTTCTCACGTCCTAGTCTAACGTGGGCAGAAAGATATCCTGTGCAGCTCTTTCAACTGGCAACTCAGGGATCCAGGGTCCTGTCATCTCAGAAGATCTACTTCACTAGCAATAGCATGGGTGAGAAAGGCAGAGAACACACAGGTCACATGGGTTGTCCTAGGACTAGCAGGCCAGTCCCAGAAGTGAAATTTGTCACTTTCTTCCATGTGCCATTGAGCTGGGAATGTTACCTTCCTGTTGCCCAGAAGAGGAAGTAGAACTGGTGAACATTTAGCTACTCTCTGCTACACACCACACTTTTGAGTACCAAATTTTATTCCACTTTTTCTCTCACACATTTGATATATTCATCATACCTATTTAGCCATTCACAGCACTGCATCCACTTCAAAGCGCAGACTCTCCATCTATGACAGTTTCTTCTCTGAGTTCCTCATATAGTTTCTACTGATCGCTGGGCTCCCAATATAGCCATTTACAAGGGTAAAATAGACAGTCTCATTTCAACAGGAGCACAGAAGTCAAAGGCCAATAGCAATTGTGAAATCCCATAGGAAACATTTGTGAAGAAGCCCCATCCTAGGTGTAGGGAAGGTGAGTGGCCAAGTCCTGGCTTTGCTTTCTGACAGTTCTGACAGTAGCTCTCTCGCTCTCTTGCCAACAAATCTCTGTGGTCTTGTTGAAAAGTAAGTTTCTCTTTGTGCTTTTTTTTTCTAGCCACTTTCAAGTGGGTATCAGATGACACACTCCCTGATTGTTATATTGTTTTATATATATTTGAGAAACCTCAAAACCAGGCTTGTACTCATGAAAAACTGGGAAACTAAGGGTAATTTTAGAACTTTGAATGATGTTGTTTGCATGGGGTGGCAAGAAGAAAAAGGGAGAGATCATTTTTGTGGCAATAGAAGAACCTGAAAAACAGTGGTTCTAATTTATCAGGGTCCAATCTGTTCCATCTGCTTCTAACCACAAAGTTCTATTTTAGGTATAGTCCTAAAATCTGCTATCTGCTTTTTTTTTCTTTCTTGCTACACCCACCATGTTTGTTTCTCTTGATATGAGTGGAGTGACCTTCAGACAAGGAATAAATAGATCTATCCCTTGAGACAGCTTATTCAATTGAGATAATTTGCTGGATGTTTTTTACCCAAAGCCTTAAAATTACTATGGAAAATTTCCAATATGTACACAATGGACTACCCTAATCCCACCATCCAGGTTCAAGAAGCATGGCCAAACCTGACCTCCCTTCTTCCACAATCCACATATTATTATTTTGGCAAAAAGCTTCCATAGCAGATAATTTTTCTATGAACATTTCAGTATGAATCACAAAAAGGAGGGATTCTTTAAAAATATAACTAAAGTGTCTTATTTCTTTAATAAAAAATAATTTCCTAATACCATCAAATATTTGATAAGCAGTGTATTTGTTTTTATCATTGTTTAATTCATTCAGGTTTTAAATGAGGCCTATTTATTTAATTGACTAATATGATTCTGAGATTTATTTTCCCTGGTTTTCTCACAATTTAAGTGGTAAACAAAGGCAATTGAGTCTGTACAAATTTTTTTTTAATAGCTAAAGCTTTGCTGTTTGCAAACATACGGTGATGTTTGATATGTTCTATAATCTGAATATTTGTAATTATATTCAAATTATAATATGTAATTGTAATATGTAATATGTAATTATATATGTAATCTGTAATATTTGGTCATTATACCTGGAGCCTTAATCAGATTTCAGTTCACTTTGGGGGGAAGAAATGCATAATGGACACAGCCTAGGTTGAGCCCATTGAGTCTTACCTCCTAAGCCAGGCATAGTAGCTCATGCCTGGTATCCTATCACTCTGGGAGGCTGAGGTAGGTTTAGCTCTGGACCAGCCTGAGCAAGAGTGAGACCCTGTCTCTAAAACTAGCCAGGTATTGTGGTGAGCACATGTATTCCTGGCTACTTGGGAGGCTGAGGCAAGAGGATCACTTGACCCCAAGAGTTTGAAGTTGCTGTGAGCTCAACCAAGGGTGACAAAGTGAGACTCTGTCTCAAAAAAAAAAAAGAAATTCTTACCTCCTGGTATTCATGCCTTGGTACAATCCCCTCTTCTTGAGTGTGCACAGGACTTGTGATTTGCTTCTAATCAATTGAATATAAGAAAGGTGATGAGATGTCCCCCTGTAATTAGGTGACATGACACATGGCTCTGTCTTAGTGAGAGATTCTTCTTTCTTCTTAATGAAATAAGAAACCATATTTTGAAGGCCTGTGTGGTAAAGAGCACAGGTGGTTTCTCATAGCTGGGGGCAGCCCTTAGGTCCTAAAGGCAGGTGCTAGTCAACAGCCAGCAGAAAGCTAGCCACTCATTCATCTAGCCACAAGGAAATACAACCACCTAAATGATCTTGGAAGTAGGCTCTTCCCCGTCAAGTCTCCAGATAAAAACACAGCCCTACTGATGCTACGACCACAGCTTTGTGAGCCCAGACTCTGATCCACAGAAGTTGTAAGGCAATAAGATTCACACTGTTTTAAGTTGTTTAAAAATCTTTGTGGAATTCTGTTACACAGCATAGAAAACTCAGAATATTTCATAAGGGATATTATTTATTATCATCAGATGTACAAACTGTCTTTTGGTCTCTTGGTGTGATGTTGGCAACCAGAAACATCTGGTTTGAATCGTAAAGGGAAATGCATTTTAAGGATTCTAAGAGAATTTCTGCTTTCTCCTATAAAAATAGGCCCTCAAAAATAAAACTGATATTCAGAAAAAGTGATCTAGATCACTCTCCAAAGCATTCTTCCTCTTCAGGAGATGAGTTTTCAACAAATGATTGAAATGATTATATAAACTTAGCTCCCGCCTTCCTTCTCTTCACTCCGTACTGGAAAAATGAGCTGTGCCATTAATAAAGCCCTAATAAATCATTTATCTTAATTTTCCTACCCAAAAAACTCAACTAACAGTTTACTTCTCACTGTAATGCTAAACTTTAGGTATGAAAACAATGCAAACTAACTAATGAGATTGAGAATAAAATGTATTCAGATTCTCTTGACATCTAGGGGGCATGACATTCAGGATTACTAGATAAATACACTAGATTGAAAGGTTACTGCTCATAAGCTTTTCAAAAGTACTATCACTATTATTGCACTACTGGCTAACATTCATTGCACATGTTGTATTCGATGGCCTTTAAAAAATATGACAGTGATGTCAGAGCTAGGAGCTATTGTGCTCACCATAAAACAGCTAAGAAAACTGAAGTTACATATGTTTAAATAAATTTTAACATCTGGGGTCTGACAAAGCTCTATGACTGCATAAAACTTACATTACCATAGATTTAAGGAAAATAGATTATGAGTGGAATTGTAGAATTGAGACAGTGCAATCCAGAGAAGCTCAGAGATTTGCTGAAGATTGCAAACCTGGATTGGGACTAGAAACCTAAGTATCCATATTCTTATTCTTATTCTTTTGCATTTTCCAGGTTAATTAAAGGCATTGCAAACACTTGAAGCAGCTATCGTGTTTATTATCACTTACTAGGAAAAGTAAGTGTTAGCTTCCATGAGGAGCTTAGAGTGACTCCTGTAGAGATGAAATTTATAGAACTGAGATAATCCCACAATAGACAAATCAGAGCATTGTAAAGTCAGCATTTAGCTACCAATTCTATTTCTTTGAATATTTTAATTGTTTCATTTGTTAAACTGTTCTCCTTTTCTGTATTATATTTAGCAATGAAAAATATGATGATATATTTGCCTGAAAATTCCAAAGAAGGTGCAATTTGGAATACTTCTTTTATCTAAAGTAGCAACATTGCAAAGGGCATACAAAAGACCCTGTTCCAGAGTAGACTGCATTACGCCTTCCTGTACTCACTAACGATTTGCAGGTCCGTGAAGACAATAACAAATAAGCCTGCACATTTACTTGTAGTGACACCTCTGTGCGGTGCAGGATGGGCTCCCGGTGGAGTGGATTGCCAAGACCTGCCAATCAGGCTGTGAGTTGATCACGTGGGAGGAAATCAGGCTTTACACCTGCACTGAACCATGTTCCAGGCACTCCTCTCAGGCCTATAGGGAAAATATTATGCCATGTGAATTTTTTTCCAATAGGCAATTAAGGTTATGCAAAAAATAAAGTTTCTTTCCATTGCCTCAATGTTCCTAATTTGCTCTAGTATAATACGTCACTAGTTAGCATCAGCCCTCTATTTTTGAGGCAAATACATACTGCAATTTGATTCTTAAGTGATCATTAAACAAAGTGATGTCTTCATTCTGATACATAAACAGGCTAATGTCTCTAGACATCTGGTATGTTTTTTTCTAAATTTGTATGATTAATATTCTCATTTTGCTCAGCACTGAAACTCAAGCCTAATTTGCCATTTCCACTTTCCTTTGAGGCTTCTGCCAACTGCCTGCACTTGAGTGCTTTGCAACATCTGTGACTGTCCACCATTCACGATCCTCTCCAACACTGTTGGAGCCAGACAGAAATGGTTGCCTATGTAGACGGGCTACATTATATCTCAAAGCTTCAATTTCCTCATTGGCAAAATCAGTACAAGGCTGTCAATATCACACGATTGCTGTTATAACTGATGATTACTATTCACATCATCACCATATCAGTGCAGGGTATTGACAAGGTTGGTCGGTGGATGGACCATAGTTTTTGATCGTTTCCTCCCCCATAAATAAATTTGTCCCCACAAGCAATACAATGCCATTTCCCTGATTCCAAATCTTTTTTATTTACACTCCTTCAAGGTAGAATGTTTCACACACATTTGCATCTTCATAGTTCCTAACATGTTGTTTCATGTAATTTGACATTGGTCTAATTTTTAGGAGGACAGATTACTTAAGTAATTGGATAGAGGGTTTCTCATGGTTTTCTAATGGAGGGATATTTATAGTGTCTGGAGACAATTTTGGCTGTCACATCTAGGATGTGCTACTGGTACCTGTATCTAGTAGGTTTAGGTCAGGAACACTGCCAAACATCCTAAAATATGTAAGGTATATGAAAAACAAAGAATTGTCTGGCCTCCAAATGTTAATAGTACCAAAAACGAGAATCTCTGGTACAGTGGAAAATACGGCGTTGGAGTCAGGTCTGGGTTCTGATCCCTCCTCAGTCATTCAGTTGCTGTGTCATCTTGGGTAAGCTGTTGAATTCTCTCCAGTTTTTACTTTTATAAAATAATGATATTACTTCCTTTTATTATGGGAATTAAATAAAGCAATACTTTATTTCAATGCTGGATGCATAGAAGTTACTCAAACACATGCATGTTTTCCTTGCACTCTTAAAGTTCTGTCCAACAAAAAATGTTGCAAGAATCTAGACAGAGAGGAGATAAAAGCAGGATTTCTTACCTTAATAAGACCCAGGAATCTTTGGATCTTACTAAGGGGTCTAAGTAAAACTAAAGCAGTTCTTCAGAGACACAAAGAGGCACAGTTCTGGTCAAAAGTGTGCTTCTAGAAAGAGAATGAAAATAAATCTCGCTCCTTCTTCTGTTTGTGGCCATTCTGAGCTGGAGCTGTCTCTGCCTCCCAAGCACAGCGGCTCTGACTGACGCGTGCCAAAGCACTAACAGAGATGCCGATTCCGTTCACTGCCTGACGTCATTAGGCATCTGAATTGATTTCTTAAAATCTCAAAGGTTTATTTTACCGGGATTGTTACAGTGAGGTCAGAGCTTCCAGAGCAGACTGAGCATTCAGGGACTCGGATACAAGCACAGGGTACAAGCACATCTGAGCCCACGGTGGCCAGCCGGCCCTTCCCCGAGGTCCTGGCCCAGTGCTGACAGTACACCAGGCCAAGGCCCTGGAATGTTTAGACGGCTCACACTCTGTGTTGAAACACGAGGCCGATAGGAGCCATGGAGCTCCAGGAGAGCCTGCCCTCGTGCCCTGCAAGCAAGCACACCGCCTTGTTCACTGTGAAGGACTCAGGACCAGACACAGTGTCTGGCACATAGTCAGGCACTGAACAGTTTCACAGAAACACTAAAATTGAATACTACAGTAATATTTGACTCTGAGTTCTGAGGGGAACACTCTGGGCAGAGGCCAGCGTCGTTCCCACCTAGAAAGGTGCACGTGGCTTGAGAGGTCTGTGAGCTGCAAGATTCCTGACCATTTTGGGGACAGTCCTGAAGAATCCACCTTCTTTAAGGAGTGAGGCTTAAGACCTTCGCAGAGGGACAACTGCACAACGGTGAAAATCATCCCCCACATAAGCAAGAAGTGTGTGTTTCAAGAAACCCGAATTAGGAATCGATAGAGATTATAAGCCAGAATGAAGTATAACCAAATTCAATCGAAAGAAATAATTAGGCGAGGTAAAGATTTTTCCCTTGAAAACATGTGTTAATAATCAAATTAAAGTAAGTCCTTACTGCATCCCACACACTGAGGAAAGCACTCTTTACATATTTCCTTACTTTTGCTCATGACACCCTATGATATAGATCTCACTATTACCCCATTTTATAGACAAGAAAAATCGAGGCTTGGAGAGGTTAAGTCATTTCCCCATTGTCACAGAAGTAATAGTAGTTAGATCAGTATGAGTCCAGAGCGTGGATTCTTAACCACTAGGCAATACTGTTTTTCTACTATTGAGGGTGTAGGTTCCCCAGATCACAGATATTCCAGACATATCAAATTGGCCCGGAGAAAACAGTTATTATGGAGGACTGTGTAAGGGTTATGCTGTTCATTAGTTCCTCTAGGTACTATAGAATCTACCTCTACACTGCAAATGACCACAAGAATGTCCTGGAAATCATGGTTATGGCCTTTTCTCTGTGTGACACATTTAGATGCACTCACAGGCATTTTTAATTAAATTAAACAGTGTCTTCTGTGTGAGGCCCCAGAGAAATGATTCTCTGGTTTTAATATCAGAGATAATTGCATTTCCCTAATACTTCTTTTTTGCCTTTTTTGTACACGAATTCCTGTAAATATTCACATTTCCTTCTTTGTGTTGGCTGCCAAAAATATATGGCCACTCACTTGCAAATATGTAGGATCTTGCAGTACAGTTTAGCATCTCCGGCTAAGGCAGAGGTTTGCCAAGCAATGTTTTCCATGTGAGAAGATGCTCCAAGATTTCCCTAGCCTCCTGTTGTTTTCACCTTCTTTTAATGGAAAAGTCAGGATAATCCTGCCAGAGGTGAAGAACAGCCATATGGTTTTAAGCAATGAAATAGGACCAGGGTTATACAGGTACAGAAGACATTTTCAGACATATTCTCTACCCTTAAAAAGTTCATAGCTTAGTGGGGAAGCACACCAGTTAAAAAACATTTAACGCTTGGGCAGCGCCTATGGCTCAGTGGGTATGGTGCTGGCCCCATATACCGAGAGTGGCAGGTTCGAACCTGACCCCGGCCAAACTGTTACAAAATATAGCCGGGCATTCTAGCAGGCGCCTGTAGTCCCAGCTACTCGGGAAGCTGAGGCAAGATAATCACTTAAGCCCAGGAGTTAGAGGTTGCTGTGAGCTATGACACCGTGGCACTCTACCAAGCACAGTAAAGTGAGACTCTGTCTCAAAAAAAAAATTTTTTTTAATGCTCAGTTTAAAAAACTTACATTCATGTTAGGAACTCAGAGGTGGACTCTGAGCTCCATGTAGTCTGTCAAAGGAAATTACAAAAGCTTTAACATGGGAGTTGACAGTTGGACAGGACCAACTGTCCCTTAGAATAAGGAAACAACCCTTATTAAATACTCTATGTGGTGCTTTTCTTAGATTAGCTTATTGAATTCTCACTGCAAATCTACAGGACAGCTTCCCTTTCCCTGATGTTTTTGATAGACAATGAAAGTGAGGCTTGGGAAAATGGAGCGTTTACTCGGGGGCACACTGGTGTGAAGACCGAGGCTGAGGTTTCAACCTAGATCTATCTGTTTTCAAACATGTTCTCTTCTTCAGGTATCAGGGGAATTCAGGTATAAGGAGGGCTTGATTCAAAATGAGATATGTGCTTTATTTATGGTTCTGGAAAGTAGGAAAGCAAATTCCACACAGTAATACCTGGTGGAAGGTTCGTGTCCTTCGTGATAGCAGAGGAATGGGCCAAATGATTTTTCAGGATGTTTCTAGACTTACTTTCTGAGCATTCTTGTCTCTGGGAAGAAAATGTCTCCATTTCCAACTTGTAATCCTCTTAGTTTAAATGTCTCTTCAGTGGCACCAAGAAGATTTTAGAACAGCTACATTTAACCTGGACAAGGGAAGGAATTGAGTCACTCTTGTTTCGTACTCATACCTATGGCCTGGCCCGTAGAAGCATTAATATTCTTTATATATTCACTGAAACACCGCAGAAATCACTGAAGAAACTTGAAGATGAATGTTTATGCATTACATTTGGTGATTTGGTTATTTCTATATGGGGCTATGAAGCCCCATGAAAATTTTAGGTACTCATTAAATATTTTGAATGAACAATGACAACAGCAAAACATCATTTAAAACTACATTTAATCCAGGAAGACTTTCCTGGCAATCCTCACTCTGATCTGCTCCCACCACAAACTAAACATGAAATTCCTCTAATACTCTAACTCTCCTATTAGAGGAGTTGTGAATATTCCTGACATTGCCTCCTTCACTGGACATCTTCCCCTGTTTCTGTGCAGGCATCACGAAGGCAGAGGCTCTGCTCTTTCTCACCCTTGTATCTGTAACACCCAGCCTGACATAGAGCAGGGTGGACTGGTTCATAGGATGAAATGTGTGGGTGAAAGCTAGAGTATATTGGCATTGCCCTTGAAATCTCGAGTGAGTTATGGCCCCAAGTTTCAGCTTCCCCACTGCAATGCACACCTATGGTGGCAAAGGGGGGTTGGAATGTTTAGCAGAGTAGATGAGAAAATAGTCTAGGGAATGTCTGGATAGTAATAAACAGCTTAGAGATAAGAATATAAATAAAAATAGAAAGTAATTGATAATTGCCCCTGCAGATACCTTGACCTGAAGACTAACTTTGCTTGATTGAGTTCTCCCCAAAGTATCCTTTGATACATAGTTTAGTACTGCCCTGTCCTTCAGTCTGATATCTTTTTTCCTTGAACAAGGAACTGCCTGTTTAATTAGAACATGAAACTGAGGGTGGCACCTGTGGCTCAAAGGAGTAGGGCACCGGCCACATATGCTGGAGGTGGTGGGTTCAAACCTAGCCCCAGCCAAAAACTGCAAAAAAACCCCCCAAAAAGGACATGAAACTGTTACCTTTTCACTTTTTGCCTTGTGTATACTCACCCCCAAATTCCCAATAATTCATCTTGGATACTGGGCTTGAGATGGCACTTGTTACCCTCATGAGAGGCTGATAGGGTGTCATCTCTCGTGAGTCAGAAGACTCTGTGTGTGTGTAAATTTCTCATCACTTTCTCTCCCTTCATCTGCCAAACCCTGGGCTATCAGGCAAGGTTCTTGTGTAGGGGACCCCCAAGTCTGCCATGTTTCGACTTGGTTCTCAGGTTACAACAATGAAAGAATGGATTAATAAATTAATAAAATATTTTAGTTGTTCTTGATTGTTCTTTTACAGGGCAGTCATAATCCAAAGCAGAGTTACATGAAATACTTTACAATATTTTTAAAGCAAATTATTATGTATAAGTTACTCTCCTCTTCCCCCGGCTCCCCCCACACACAAAGGAGAAATAAAAATACACAAGAGTTCTAAAATGGCATATGAATAGTGGTCTGAGAGCTCTGAAAAGCAAAGCAAAACAAAATAAAACAAACTCCAAACTAAAGTTTATATTTCTCATTAGCTCACCAAGGCTCATTACAGTAGTCATCTCAATGTGGTAGTTTCATCTTTTACAACTTCTCGTGCCTCCGTCTCTGAGTTGCTGTAGTCTAAACGTTGAATTCCTTGTGCTAAAGATTTTCTGCCTTGTTCATTTCTCCTGGGAAGCTGCATGATTTTTATTTCTTACTCCTCACAATTCTTTGGCCAAGTTTTCCCAATTGGAAAATTTCTTTATATTTTCTTCCACATTTTCATGTTTTTAAAAATAAATGATATATTCAAGTATCTTGCTCTTTTTTACATCTTTTTGCATTTTCTGGCACAATATCTCTTTCATGATAAACATTTTTTTCCCTACACTTTGCAGGCAGGAAGTCTTAACATAAGTGATTGATTTTCTCTTTTTGGTCACTAAACATTTTGAAAGTGATTCAAAAATCTCTCTTTCTGGTAGCAACCGACTACTTCTGGAGTATCAATTTTTTTTTTTTTTTTTTTTTTTTGCAGTTTTTGGCCGGGGCCAGGTTTGAATCAGCCATGTGTGGTAAATGGGGCCGGCGCCCTACTCCTTTGAGCCACAGGCGCCAACATATTCTTCTTAGCAAAGTATCTCAAGAATGGAAGAAAAAGTATCCAATGTACTCAGCCCTACTATGAAGCTAATTTATAGCTGTCGTATGAATGGTATAACCCAACTATAACACAAGAATATAGGGAAAGAGGTAAGGGTAGGGAGGGGAGAGGAGAGGTTGGGGTGGAGGGAGGGTAATTGGTGGGGCCACACCTACGGTGCATCTTAGAGGGGTACAGGCGAATCTTGCTAAATGCAGAATACAAATGTCTTCATATAATAACGGAGAAATTGCCAGGAAGGCTATGTTAATCAG